>JAFEMH010001037.1:0-82500 GCA_022495995.1 Adenophora triphylla var. japonica
TCCATTTTTGGTTAAGGTAGGCTTTTCCTAAAGCCTCCCGAGGTTTTTTTCCATGCGGAAATCGATTGTTCAAATGTTTTTCTCAAGTTACATCCTTGCTTCCATCTTGATAGTGAATTTATATTCCATTTGTACCCAAAGTTTCTTCCAAATAAATTCATCTTGTTGAAAATTGTCCAAAAACAATTTGAGCGCCGTTCTGTGGGAACTTTGATTTTTAGATTCCAATCAAGATGAGCAATCCTACTTGCACTTGATGACTACATCCATTATCACAACCGGGCAAGAACCAAAGCACGTCAAACTTGCCGCATGACTTGGTATCCTTTCAATCTGTTGGGTTCGGTCTTTGGTGACGCCTCAAAGCCAATACTAAACTTGGGAGATTCTTCATCCATGACCGCACTTTGGAATCTCCTTAGAAGTATTAGTAACCGGCATGACTAAGCCATGATGCAACAGGTTAGAACTATCGAGATGGATGTCTGACAACGGTATACCAATCAAATGACATTCAATTCAATCAACAGAATGCAACAGGAAATATCAACTTCAAGGCGCAGTGGTCCAACAGTTAGCATGCCTGAAGTCTCACCTCTACAACCTAGGACTCTTTTTCCAGATGCTGAACCAAGTACGAGAAGCGATCAAGGCAATATCTCAATAACCAAAGACTGACTGTGAGGTGAAAGTACCACTGTTGCATCCAGCTCAACTCCGCTGTCAACATGCTTCACCTTTGTAACCCACCTCCTCTGGGGCAAACAGGGAGTTTTAATATGTTTGCTGCTCCTTTAAATCCATTTGTTGCCACTAACCCTGTTGCAGATAACACCCTCGCAAGAGAAGTGCAGCAGATCAAAGATATCCTCATAAAGGTCCCAGGAGTCACCTTACCCTTCAACCAAGCGTCTCCAACCATCCATCATGATTCACGTTTCGTTCCTGCCACAGCTGGTGTAGAGATCCCCAAAATATTTCAAGTACCTCCAATGAAAAATATGATGGCACCACGGATCCTGCAGAACATATAGCCCTGTACCAAGAGAATATGGATATCATTAGCATTCCCCACCATCTTATGGAAGTTTGTTTGTGCAGAGGCTTTGGGTCAACTCTATCCGGTCCCGCCTTAATGTGTCTGACTAATCATCCTATGAACTCTATCTCCTCCTATACACAATTACTTAACATGTTTCTTAATCAATTTTCTTGTAACAGTGTATTTGAAAAACTAACAAGTGACCTCTATAGGGTGGTACAACAACCTGATGAAACCCTAAAAGATTACATGTTTAGGTTCAACAAGGAGGCCGTAAGCATCCCTCATATTGATGTGTCAACAGCCACAGAAGCCTTCAGGATGGGCCTGAAGAGAGAATCACTTTATCAAGATTTAGTCATGTACCCATCCAAAAGCCTGGACGAGATCAGAACAAGGTCTGTTCATTTCATTAGGTTGGAAGAAGATGAATTGATTCACGGCAAGGCGTCACAGAAGATACCTACATATGAACATCCTGACAGAAAGGCGGACTCTTCCCATAATCGATCTAATAGGGGAAAACCCTACTCTAAAACTGACTCCTCTAAAATTAATATTATAGATGAGGATAACAAGGAAGATGATGAAACTTACCCAAAATTAGTGACTATTGCTTTTCTGTTGATGTTTTAGGAATTCTATATGCTATGGACGACTTGGGTAGCAAGGCAAGATGACCAAAAGCGACTAATAGACCCTCATCTTGGAAGGACAAGTCTAAGTGGTGTGCTTACCACGAAGATTTTGGCCACACTACTGACAACTGCATCACTTTGAAGAAAGAGATCAGTCACCTACTTTCAAAAGGGTTTCTTAAGGATCTGCTTGGAAAAAGGAAGGGACGTGTTGAGACAAAAGAAGCCATAGCCGAGACTCCACCTTCACCTCCTCCTGCAACCAAGGTGATCAACTTCATCACAGGTGGTTCAGACATCTGTGGCATTACGTATTCTGCAGAAAGCGTCATGCTAAAGACTCCAAGGAAGATAAGTCAGGACTACCAACACGACGTCTAGATAAGTCTCCATGCCAACATATCATTTTTGATCAAGGTGATAAGGAAAACATTCAGGATCCTCATCATGACAGATTAGTTATTACCTTACAAATTGCCAACTGTAAAGTGAAGCGTATTCTGATCGACAATGGGAGCTCAGACAACTTAATCATGAAGGGTACCTTAGAAGAAATGTCAATCCCTCTAACGAAAGTCGTAAAAAATTCATCTATTTTAGTAGAATTCAGTGGGGAAACAAAGCAAACATTTGGTGAAATCAGTCTGGCAGTTTATGTCGAAGAACTGAATTCTATGGAAAGGTTTTGTGTAATTGATTCTCCATCAGCATATAATGTCATCTTGGGGAGACCTTGGATCCATAGCATAAAGGCAGTCCCATCAACGTACCATCAGTGTGTCAAGATGCCGACGCCTTGGGGTGTGATCAAAATAAAAGGCAATCAGCAAGCTGCCAAAGAATGTTATAAGACGAACATGAAAGCGTGTTCTACTTCCCGTTCAGCATAGCAATTAAAGAAGGGCGCCATGGACGTCTTGGAGGCTGTAGAGTATGACATAAGAGAAATACCTGTAGACGCTTCCAACCCTGAAGATAAAATCTTAGTCGGAGCTGATTTACCTCCTGAAATCGAGAAAGAGTTAGTCAACTTCCTAAGGAGTAGAAGGCTGTGTTTCGCCTTGAAACATGAAGATATGGCTGGAATAGACAAGTGCATCATAACTCACAAGCTGAATATCGACCCTACTATCAAGCCGTTCCATTAAAAGAGAAGAAAATTTGCTCAAGAACGAAATCAAATCATCAAAGAGGAAGGGGAAGGAGAGGCTGCTGAAATCTAAGATAATCAGGGAGGTACAATATCCTAGGTGGCTCGCTAACGTGGTGGTAGTAGAAAAGAAAAATTGGAAATGGCGTGTATGCGTAGATTTCACCGACTTGAACAGAGCATGCCCCAAAAATCCATTCCCATTGCCACACATTGATTCTATAGTAGATGAGACGGCTGGCCATGACGTGCTGACTTTCATGGATGCTTCTTCAGGATATCAGCAAATTCAAATGGAACCCTCGGACCAGGAAGACACTGTCTTCATAACCCCCAAAGGTATATATTGTTATATTGCCATGCCATTTGGACTAAAAAATGCAGGTGCAACTTATCAAAGACTGGTGAACAAGATGTTCAAGGACCATCTTGGCATGATGATTGAGGTATACATTGATGACATGGTAGTGAATTCCAAAAATATGGAAGACCATGTGCAACACCTTGCGGAAGTATTTAACATCCTGGAGGCATTCAACATGAAGCTGAACCCTTCAAAGTGTAACTTTGGAGTTAGAGCCGAAAAGTTTCTGGGTTACATGGTGACTAAGAGAGGAATTGAAGCTAGCCCGAAGAAAATCAAAGCTATCCTCAACTTACAGTCCCCTAAAACAATCAAAGACGTATAGAAATTGACGGGACGGGTAGCGGCCTTGAATCAATTCATTTCTAAGTCCTCAGAAAAGTGTAAACTGTTCTATGACGTTTTGAGGAAAAATAAGTTATTTAAATTGACCAATCAGTATGAAGAAGCTTTCCTAAACCTCAAGAAATATCTCACGTCCTCACCCCTTTTAGCCAAATTGGAACCCGGTGAACCTCTGTACCTATACCTAGCCGTATCAGAAAGCGCTGTAAGTACCGTCCTGGTTAAAGAGAATCAAGGTGATCAACATCCCATATATTATGTAAGTAAATCTCTTTTAGATGCGGAAACCAGTACTCCCATCTAGAAAAACTCATTCTTGCTTTAATTACTGTAACTACTAAGTTACGTCATTACTTTGAAAAGCATCATATTATTGTAAAAACTAACTATCCTATCACGGCTTTCATGAGAACCTCTGAAATGTCAGGGAGAATGGCAAAATGGTTAGTCATGTTAAGCACTTATGAAATCTCTTATGAGCCAAGAAGTGCAATCAAGTCGCAAGCACTTGCAGACTTTGTAGCTGATTTCAGCACCATGTTATAACCTGTGGTGGAACTAGAGGTACAACATCTTGAAGGTAATAATTCCCCTAGATATTGGACTTTGTTCACAGATGGGGCATCTAACTCAAGAGGAGCAGGGTTGGGCATTTTGCTGAAATCACCTCAAGGCGAATTAATCCCTCAAGCTGTTTCCTGTGAATTCAAGGCGACAAACAATGAAGCTGAATATGAAGCTCTAATCATGGGATTATCCACTGCTCTCAGTATAAGTGTCACTCATATTAATGTTTTTATAGATTCCTTATTATTAGTTAATCAGTTTAATAGGTCTTATGCAGCTAAGAACTCTAGAATGACACTTTATCTACAACATGTTAAAGCTCTGGCAGCAGGATTTGTTAGTTTTTCTTTAGAACAGGTACCTCGCGAAGGAAATGCTGAAGCTGACGCTTTGGCTAACCTGGGATCAGCGTGTGGAGCTATGATGAATACCAACATTCCGATCATCTACGTCCAATATCCAGCCATTGATCAAACCGAAGAATGTACGGTCCTAAATCAATCAGACACGACTACTCCAAGCCAAGATACAAACCCAACATGGACCCCAGCCGATCGTGAAATACTTACAAGATGGAACCATCCCCCCGGACGTCAAGAACCAAAGATCATTCAAGATGAAGGTATCTAGATTCATTTTAATCGATAACATCTTGTTCAGAAAATCTGCAACAGGTCTATATATGAGGTGTTTAGGGCCAAATGAAGTCAATGAGGTTCTGAGGGACCTACACACTGGCGAATGTGGGAACCATTCTGGAGGCAAGTCGTTATCCTCCAAAGCGCTCAAGACGGGATAATACTGGCCGACGATGAGGCAAGACGCAATGGATTTTGCCTTGAAGTGTGACGCATGCCAGAGACATAGCAACATCCTACATCAGCCTGCAGAACCTCTACATCATGAACTTTCATCCTGGCCATTCATGCAGTGGGGCATGGATATAGTTGGAAAATTGCCAAAAGCCTCTGAAGGAAGAGTTTTCATGTTAGCCATGACAGACTACTTTTTTAAATGGGTTGAAGCAGAAGCATGGTACAAGTGAGAGACAAGGAGGTCAATTCCTTCTTGAAGAAAAACATCTTGAGCAGGTTCGCCATCCCTTCAGAGATCATTTGTGACAACGGTTCCCAATTCATCAGAAAGAAGACTAGAGATTTCTGCTTGAGATGGGTAATCAAATTGATAACTTCCACACCTGTTTACCCTCAAGCCAATGGTCAAGATGAGTCAAGCAACAAGTTGATCATCAACAATCTGAAGCTGTAATTCCCATAGAGGTAACAATCCCAACTGCAAGATATGGATTATTAACTCAGGGCGATAACAATCAGCTCTTGGCCCAAGATTTGGATACGGTGGATGAGGTCAGAGACATAGCCAAGATTAGGATGACAGCCTATCAACAAAGGATAGCCAGGGTGTACAATAGAAATGTAAGGATAAGGCATTTTCAAGCTGGAGACATGGTATTGAGGAAGGTGTTCCAAAATACTAGGGAATTGAATGCAGGGAAATTGGCTCCAAAATGGGAAGGCCCTTACCTCATTGACGCTGAAGCCGGAAAAGGAACATATTGGTTGTCTACCCCAGATGGTGTCAGAATACTTAGGAGCTGGAATGCTATACATCTTAAGAACTACTACATGTAAGTTAAAATTTATTAAAATTTTAACGCCAAGGTATGAATCTATTCTTAAACATTTTTTCGATTTTTATTCCTTTTATTTAACTAAAAACCCATTCTGACTTAAGCATCGGAGGGGTGTTAGCTAAGCTAACACCCAACCCTAACTTGTTTATGTGTTGCAAGATGGAAACCCCTCACATATTGGATAAAGAGCATCAGAAGCAATGTGTTAGACACCTTGAAGGGTTAAGATTTCGTTAACGATATAAGGTACACAATCTATTCAAACGCAAAAACCATACACATCATACTCGTAGAATTATGATTACATTATCGACTGGGCGCACAATTTACACACTTGATTTAAAAGGGAAGACATAATTCACCTTGCTAGATGAATTACATCTTCCATATTTAAAACAAGTCATGAACTAAGGGTTGTGACATTATACATGTTACCAAGAGATCACCCGATTATAACATCGTTGCATGTTATCTTTACAACTTGGTTATAACATCGTTGCAAGTTATCTTTTCAAAACTGGTTATAACATTAACATGTTATCCAAGGTCATGTGGTCGTAACATTTTACATGTAACCAACGAACTTAAAAGAGAGAGCTCATTATAAAGTAAAAATAACCAAAGCATTACCAGGCTTGGAAATACCATCCAACTAAAGAAAAGGGCAAAACGCCCTACGAATCTGAGATGTTGAACCAACCCAACATCTTCAAAACAAATGTAACGACTCTTATGAGTCCATTACAAGCCAAAAAATTTGTTCTGAAGACACACCCTCATCTCAATTATATTAATTGTTTTTAATTAAAGCAAACCGTGACAGCCTCTGAAGATTCCTACTCCGTTTCGTCCTCTTGATTGTCCCCAAACTGTTCGACTCTCTCTGCATCTTGAGCACGGAAGTTGACCTCACCCGCCTTCTCATTAATGACCCTCTTTAAGGATGCATACTCTTCTTCCAAATTCCAATTTGTATGCTCACCTGCTTGATATTCTTTAATCATATCAATCCTGGCCTCAAAAACCGATTTTGTAGCCTCCTTTACCATATCGTCACGGAGGTTCTTCATCTCCTTAGCCTGTATCCTACCAGCTTCAGCTATTCTAAATACCCATTTTGAGATCTCATTATCTTTTGCCTTTATCTCCTCCTTCTTCTCTTTCAACATCTTGAAAGTTGCCTTAAGATCTTCTTCGTACTCTGTCCTATCCATAAGTAGAGTATCAGGTTTCCCTTTCCATAACCTGATCTCATTAGCCATTATCTTGGCAACCGTTACAGCCCGTCATCAGAGATAACATCATTAGATCAAAATGTAGAAGGATATTCAGACAAATATCAAAGAAATATATTACCTGATTTTCTAAAACCTCTTCACTTGGTGTTACATCCTCTGCATCTCCTACCTGTTTACTCCTCTTTCTTTTCGAAACCGCTTGGGAATCCGCCTCCAAATTTGGGCTTGGAGGCCTACTCCCTTCAGCCTTCATCTTATTTTTGTACTTGGCCACAAGATCGCTTGCTGCAAAACTAGAACGAGTCACTGCAAAGATGGATAACAGATACATTAGCATACGAGTGCATTGTTTGGCCCAATTGATGATTTGTTTTTCGAAAGAAAACACTTACTGAAGAAATTTTACGCATAGGACTTTCAGTCTGCAGGCCGGATTAGGGTAAGTATTGATGAAGATCACACCCTTCAGAGAAGCCTTCCTTATCAGAATATAATAGAGATCTGAAGCACCCAACTTGGAAGGGATTTGAAAAGATTTGTTTTTCTTCTAAGAGCCATGCAAAAGGAAAGCAGTTATGGACCTCTAGGCCCATTATAAGTCTTCGGCTTCCCGTTAACCGTCTGAAACCAACCACCTCATCAACTCCTTGGCAAGACAAACGACACTTGGCAAAATATTAAATCTTTTCGCATTCCCCTTGGAAAACAACAATATTTTGGGGGCAATTGTTTGGGGTGAAAAAATTCACTCAGCATGTTTTACGTCTTGATCACACACCTTGGGGTAACGTCTTGGAACTACATCTTGAACTAACGCCTTGAGTTGTTTGTTGTATATCTTCCTATTTTTTAGGAACCAAGTTATGCATAAACAGGATAACTCTATCACGACCACATGGAGACCTTGTCAACGATGGTATAATTCTTATAACGTCCATGACTTCAACAAAGAAGTAACGACTGCAAATCATCAACAAGAAGCATGATTCTAGGCGAGAAAGGGGGGATAACATTTATGTTGTTATTTCGGTTACATCTTTTGTATATAAATCATCTCTAGAAAAGCACATGTACACACATGACACTACGCTCTATTTGCACTTTGTATTCAAAACACTAAGTTGAATAAAACTCCATTTTTGGTTAATGTAGGCTTTTCCTAAAGCCTCCCGAGGTTTTTTCCGGCGAACGGTTGTTCAAAGGTTTTCCTCGTTACATCCTTGCGTCCATCTTGATAGTGAATTGTATTTCATTTGTACCCGAAGTCTCTTCCAAATAAATTCACCTTGTTGAAAATTGTCCAAAACAGTGATAACACTCCATTTTTTTAATAGTTGGCCACTTGTAATTTCTTAACGTGAATATGAACTTTTTAATTTTTTATATTTTTTCTATGATAAAAAAAAAGGTTTTTATATTGAAGAGAAGAATATACACGAGATGGGCAAGGTGTCCATAAAAAATTAAAAAATATAAATCAATTGTTACAATCAAATTTTAATTAAATATAAAGTTTTTAAATTAAATTTTAATCACTTAATGCTTCTATTTAATGATTAAATTAATACAATCGTAAAATGATGCTTCTATGACGATGTCTTAGAAGTTATTTCACAACGTAATATTGTCAAATCAATTTAGTAGTGTTTGTGTGCAATACAAAAGATTAGAAACCTGTTCAAGAATCTTTAACTTATCATGTTAAGGTCAACATATAGTTATTAATTCTTGAATTGTCCATGTGGATAGGTTTAAAATGCACGATTATGTGTTTGTAAATATCATTTTTGTCTATTAGAATTGCTTGAATAGTCGATAGTCAAGATATTTTGGTTGCATTCCTTATTGTTCTCTGGGTGTATATTAGACAACGGTTAATTAGATATTTTTTGTTTCAATAGATAGTGTTTGATCGACCTTGCCTACGTCTTGCAACTAGAGAGCTATGGGGTTATGCTGTCGATTTTTTTTTATTTTTGACTATAGAGCGTAAAGACAAAATAATATTTGCATTTCATATAATCGTGCATTTCGAGATGGGATAGAAGTCTGACCCAATTCTAAACCTATATGAAGTTCCTTGTTAGTAGGAATTCAAATTTAGGAAATGGTATTATTCACTTTATCTAAAAACTATAATGTTATAAAATACATGAGTTAAATATGTCGGGGGATAATCGTAGTTGGATAGATAATTGTAGAAACCCTAATAGAAGAGGCATCACACCTGCATTTATAGCTGGTTTAGAACTTTTTGTTCAGTTTGTTAAAACACATACCCAATACATGCACAATGGCATGATAAGGTGTTCGTGCAAAAGGTGCAAGAATAAGAAATTTCACTATGATGGATTTGCAAAGATGTAACTTATAGATCAAGGGTTTGTTGATGGTTACAAGATATGGATAGCGCACAGTGAGCGTTATCCAGTTGAAACAAGTGTTCAAAATCATCTCACTGTTGTGCTTAATTCGACTAGGGAACCTGAACAGTTGGTTAATGAAGTAGAGCTGTCTTTGGGTATGGATGATATGGTTCGAAATGCAGCCGATCCAGAGTTTGATTGGACCCCTAATCCCGAGGAACCCAATCCTGATGCTAAGAAGTTTATGAATTTAATGGACTCTGCAAATGCAAATGATAAAGTTTGTCATAGTGCAAAGTCCACAATGTTAGAGTTGGTGGCCGAGCTTCTTAATATCAAGATTGATTCTAATACGAGGCAACATACTTACAAGTGTATCACCTCATTAATACAAAAGTTTCTACCCGAAGAAAATAAGATAGTTAGTAATTTTTATGAGACTAAAAAGTTGGTGGGGCATATCGGTCTTGGCTATGATAAAATTGATGCGTGCAAGAACCAGTTCATGCTTTTTTACAAGGAAAATGAGGGTCTTAATTCATGTTCAGTGTGTGGGCTTAGTAGGTATAAGCCACCATGTCAGGGTAGTGTTAAGCACACGAAAAACGTGCCTCGAGCGCAGTTGCTTTACATGCCGCTCATATCCATATTGTAGCGAATATTCACATCGAGAGATACGTTGGAAGCCATGCGGTGGCACAAAGAGTGTCTCATGAAGAGGGTGAGATGAATCATCCTTCTGACGGAGAAGTCTGGAAACATTTTGATTCTACTTACCCCGATTTTTCTGAAGATGCTCGAAACATAAGGTTGGGAGTATGTGAAACATAAGGTTGGGAGTATGTACAGATGGTTTTTCTCCATTTGGACAGGGGGCGAAATCATAAATAATGAAGATGATTTACTATAGTCAGACTATTTCATGACCTGAAGTTTAAGGTATACACCTTCTAAAGTGCTTAAAAGATCATGCATTTTTTCTTTAGGTTAATTGGTTATCAAAACCTCGCCTGGGCGTACGTATTTCACACAATGTGAAACAAAGTTCTAAAGGTTGTAACATTTTCATGTTACTCACAAAGGGTTCAAGAAGTGAAACATATTCAGCGTTTTCATACGATCAAAAGAGTTACTAGATCAAAAAACTAACTGCTTACCTGCTAAGATATCAAAAATATTGTCACCAAAATGACAAAAACAAAAACCAAACGCCAAAAAAGGCATACCAAAAATTACAAACCAAAAATTATTGTGAGGATGCACCCTCATATAAACCAAATTAATTTTTTTTTTTTAAAAGAAAACATCCCATCCTTCTAATATTCTCATTATGTGTTATCATCTTGAGTATCTCCAACCTGCTCAATTTTCTCTGCATCTTGAGCCTTGGAGGTTACCTCACCCGTTTTTTCACTAATAATCCTTTGTAAAGCTGCATATTCTTCTTCTAGATTCCAGTTTATGTGTTCCCCAGCCTGGTACTCCTTAATCATCTCGATCCTAGCCTCAAAGACTGATTTCGCAACCTCAGTCACCATGTCATCGCGAAGTATCTCCATCTCCTTCACATGTCTCCTACCAGCGTTAGCAAGTCTGACTACCCATCTTGAAATCTCATTATCCTTAGCCTTAATTTCTTCTCTCTTCTCTTTTAGCATCTTGAAAGCTGACTTTAGATCTTCCTCGTACTCCGTCCTATCCATATGTAAAGTGTCAGCCTTTCCTTTCCACAACTTGATCTCCTTAGCCATCATCTTGACAATTGTCACAGCCTATCATCAAAAGTAATAGTATTGATCAAAGCATGGATGGACATTCAAACAAAAATCAAATAACCTATTACCTGATTCTCTAAAACCTCTTCACTCAGTGTTTCCTTCTCTACGTCCATAACTTGGTCACTCCTCTTTCTTTTCAATATCGCCTTGTTATCCATCTCAGGCATTAGAGGCCGACTTCCTTTATTCTTCATATTATACTTAGCCACAATATCACTTGCTGCAAACCCAGATTTAGAATGAGTCACTGCAAAAATGAAATACATTAGTATGAAATATGAATGAACTCTCCAGGTAAATTGATTTGACTTCTAAGAAGAATACTTACTAAGGAGATTTTCAGAAGGTGATACAGATGGACTTGTAATCTATAAGGGAACGCAAAGTTTGAAAGAGATTTGAAAGGATTCGTTTTCCTTTTAAACCGTACGAAAGATATTCAAACAGTTATAAACTCTAGGCCCGTTACAACTCTTCAACTTCCTGAATAACTGTCTAAACCAGCCCACAGAAGTGAATCGACATTTGGCAAAATATTAGGCTTTTCGGATTTCACTTGGAAAATTCAAATATTTTGGGGGCAATTGTTTGGGGTAGAATTTTACTTAACACTGCATTGACATCTTGGCTTGTATGGTTCTTTAAAATCTTGATTCTTCAGCATCTTTAACATGACATCTTGTTTTGAGAACTTGAAGATGCAGGTTCAACCGTTCCTATTTTTCAGGGGATAATTACTACGCAAGGATCAAACACCAAGTCTCACATATTTCAAATACATTTCTAACGGAATATCAAATCATGGTAACGGTCCCTTATCTTCAACAACCTGACCCGGACTTTTAGGAATTTACGGTTACACGTTTAAATAACCTTTATCATTTTTTGGGGTATAAATAGAGAGCTAGGGATAGGCGCCATGGACGGCAACTTTGTAACTCTCACTATACTTCCACTTTGTACTCACTCAACAAAATTTATAAACATCTTTGGTTTTAGGTAGGTTTTCTAAAACCTCCCGAGATTTTGTGCCGGAGATCAATTGATCAAGGGCTTTTCTCGTTACATCTCGGTGTAGCATCTTGAATTTTCTCATTCTTATATTCCATTTGTGTCCGAAATCATTCTACTGAAGTTCAATTTCAAAACGTACAAGAAATTGACCAAAACATATACAAATATATATACAAATAGCAATTGATTCCAATGAATATTTTACCATAGTAAAGAACAGTTAAAAAATTGTCAAATATGGACTTGAAATTGATCACATTAACCAAAGAATTCGAGATTTACGTATGGACTTTCATTGGGACCGAAAGGAGTATGTATCTGGACTGAAATGCATTATTTTTTAGCGGTTCAGTTGAGAAATATACTAGGTAGCTCTGGTCAAATTTTACCGAAATGGTGTTTTATTTTGATGCTAGGATAATTACGAAGACCGGTTGAATTGCAATATACTTCTATGTACTTATACTTTTGATACATTAAATGTTAATGGCCATATAAATAAGCAATATTCTGATTTGTTTATTTGAATATTCATTAAGCTATATCTTACTTGATCACCCATTTGCTTTCATGAGAATATGGATCCTGTTTCTATGATTGCTTTATGCATTGTGATTGTCCATATATTCAAAATTCTTGAAAACAGTTCTTATATTGGTAGTTCCGATTGTCGTGAAGCTTCATTGACGCCTGTTTATTCTGCCCTGTCATTTTCTAGTTTTTTTCCGGTTTGTGTGATCCTTCATCAGCACATGAGGCGCCCGCCCTACCCCATGCCAGGCGCCAGCCTCACCAGTAGCAACTCACGGCAGCTCACTCTATCCCTCAGGCGTCCGCCTCAATCCAATTCATGCGGCCGCATCATCTCCTTCCTAGCACGGCTGAATCTTCTGGAGGCCAGGCGCTCGCCTCAAGTCAAGCCAAGCGGCCGCCTCAGTCCCAGCGTGCCTCGGCCAATGTTGCTGATCTCCAGGCGTCCGCCTCACGTAGCACCAGGCGCCCGCCTCGTCGTGCGACAGTCCAAGACTCAGCAGTTTCCTAATTCACAATTGTTTCATAATCTACCTTTACCTCTTGTATTTGGTAAATATTGTTTCATACATAGATTAGGAAAACATATCTTCCTCATATAGATTGGATCTTACAATCCTTGTATAGTTAGGACTCTCCATTGTAACTATATATATTGATCAATTGTGAATAAACAAGCTAAGGCTTTTTCAAATTCTTACATGGTATCAGAGCAATAAGATTCAAGTCCCAAAATCCCAAAAACCCTTGCTAATATTCGGCAGCCCCACCCCACCATGACAATGGCCGGAGCCACCTCCACCATTCCAAACGCTGCCCAACCCGACCAACCTCTTTTCTTGGTCAACCTATCTTATTGCCGCACCCTCACCCCCTTAACCTATCTCACATGGGCATCCCAAATAACCTCAATCCTCTTTGGCCCCGACCTCTTAAAATTCGTCGATGGCACTCACCCAAAACCCGAGGATGACATCATCACCACCACATCGGCCACCGTTGAAACGGATGATGAACCGGCCAAACCAGCCACCACCACCACCACTCCCAATCCGGCAGCCATCACTTGGTCTCGCCAAGATCGCCTTATCCTAGGAGCCCTCATAGGAACCCTAGACCCCGCTATTGATTCCCTTGTTCACCAAGCCAAAATCTCACACGAAGCTTGGACCATCCTCAAAACCACCTATGCCAACCCCTCCCGTGGCCACATACTTCAAATCAAAGACAACCTTGCAAACCTCACCAAAAACCAACTATCTATCTCCGATTACATGAATGTCGTCAAATCCTACACCGAAAAACTTGCCATCCTTGGTAAACCCATTGATTTCGAGGACATAATCTACACCATCCTTAAAGGTTTGGACTATGAAACCTTCAAACACGTCATTAACTCCACCCGAGTCCGAGATAACCCTTTCTCCTTTGAAGCCTTACACGAAAAACTCATCCAACATGAACTCACCCTAAAACATTCCACAACCACCTCTTTTCTCCCCACCACCGCCTTCACCGCCCACACCCGTCCATCACCTAACCGTACCTCTTACCGCAACCCCAATCCCTCTCCATCCCACAACTCGAACTACTCACCTCGCCCCTTTAACGGCAAGTGCCAACATGTTATCTCCCAATGTCGTCAATTCAAGCGCGACCACCCTACCGTCAACTTCCCCCCCCCCCTCCACTGTCAAAATCGAAATTCAAACCCTAACCCCCAAGCCTATACCGCATCCTAACCCCCTCCCCCTCCCTCATGGCTTATCGATAGCGGTGCAACCAACCACATCACCAATGATCTTTCCAACCTTGCCCTTCACACACCCTATAATGGCAGTGACGACGTCATTATCGGGGATGGTTCTTCTCTTCCGATCTCTCACATAGGTTCCTTCTCTCTCCCCACATCCTTCTCTCTTCTTAAATTTAATAGTGTCTTACATGTCCCTCTCATTACTCATAATATTCTATCCGTATCTCAATTCTGTCGTGACAACAATGCCATCATTGAATTCTCACATTCTTTTCTTATCAAGGACAAAGCCACGAGTCAAACACTTATCCATGGAAACCTTGAGGATGGCGTCTACATTTGGCACCCTCCGCCCATTCAAGCTCACTCAAGCTCTCTCTCATCGCAGCTGTGGCATTATAGATTAGGGCATCCATCTTCCCCCGCTCTTAGTTTATTACGTAGCAAGTTCAGTTTATCTATTTCCTCTAGTTTACCTCCTTGTAATTCTTGCTTTATTAATAAAAGCCACAAGCTGCCATTTGCATCTTCTACTCTTGTCTCACATGCCCCCTTGATCTCATTTTTTCGGATGTATGGACCTCTCCAGTTCACTCACTCGATAACTTTAAATACTACGTCATCTTTATCGATCACTTCACTAAATACATTTGGTTTTACCCTCTCAAACACAAATCCGACACCTACAACACCTTCCTCCGCTTCAAAGCTTTAGTTGAAAAATACTTCAAACGTCCCATCATTCAAATCTACTCCGACAACGGGGGTGAATACCTAAAACTCACACCCACCCTTGGTCAAAACGTCATCACCCACCTTACTACACCCCCCTCACACTCCTGAACAGAACGGGTACGCCGAACGTTGTCACCGCCACATTGTTGAAACGGGCTTCACCTTCCTTTCCCATGCCAACCTACCCCTCACCTTTTAACCCTATGCTCTCACCACTGCAACCTACCTCATAAACAGATTACCTACCCCCACCCTAAACAATAATTCCCCCTTCCTCCGCCTCTTCCGGTCCCCTACAAATTACACCAAGTTACGTAGCTTCGGTTGCCTCTGTTACCCCTGGTTTCGCCCATACACCACCCACAAGCTATCCCCAAAATCGATCCCATGTATCTTCGTTAGTTACTCACCCACACAAAGTGCGTACTACTGCCTTGATCCCACCTCCCATCGAGTCTACACCTCTCGCCATGTCCGCTTTGTTGAAACCACCTTCCCATACAACTCCCTCACCACCACATCCCCTACCCCTCCCACTCCTCCCCCCTCTGAATGGCACACCCTATTCCTCCCCATCCTAAACACCAACTCCTCCATGGCACCTCCCTTTAACCCCACCCCTCCCTCTCCCCCCTCCTCCCTTCCCAACCAATCCCTCTCCCAATCTCACCCTAAGTGTACCCCAACCCCGACCTCAGCTTGACATTACCCCACCCACTACCAACCCTCCCTCCCCTCCACCTCCCACCCGCACTATCACCAGTAGACTATTCCATGGCATCACCAAATCCAACCCCAAATATGCTAACCTCTCCCTCCTCACCTCTCCCACAGGCCTTCCCACTACCGCAAAACAAGCCCTATCAATTCCCCATTGGCACAATGCCATGATTAAAGAGTTTCAAGCTCTAACCGCAACCACACTTGGTCCTTGGTTCCACCTACCGCAGCTCATAACATTGTAGGATGCAAGTGGGTCTTTCGCGTCAAATACAATCCCGACAACACCATTCAGAAATACAAGGCTTGACTTGTAGCCAAGGGTTTTCACCAACAACCCGGTGTGGACTACACCGAAACCTTCAGTCCCATTGTCAAACTAACCACAGTTCGGCTACTCCTTTCCCTAGCCACAACCAACCATTGGCCCCTCCGCCAACTTGATGTCAACAACGCCTTTCTTCAAGGTACTATCTCTGAAACTGTTTTTATGACACAACCCCCCGGATTTGAGGACTCCGCCAACCCATTCATTGTTTGTCGTCTATCAAAAGCCATCTATGGTCTCAAACAGGATCCCCGTGCATGGTTTCAAGAACTTAAAACCTACCTCACCACTTATGGATTTCACCCCTCCTTATCTGACACCACTCTGTTTATCTTCAACAGATCCCCATCCCCAATTTACCTATTAGTCTATGTTGATGATATCATTGTCACCGGGCCCTCTCCATCTCACCTTCAGTCATTCATCTCCAATTTATCCACTCGATTCTCTCTCAAGGATCTTGGCCCCTTATCCTACTTCTTGGGTGTCGAAGTCATTCCAAACCAAAAGGGGCTCCTCCTCTCCCAAACTAAATACATCCATGATCTCCTCACCCGTCATAACATGATTGACTGCAAACCGCTTCCCACTCCCATGGTTGCATCAACATCCCTTACCAGGTCCACTGCCACTCCTGCTGTTGACCCTACCTCCTATCGTGCGATTGTTGGTGGACTTCAGTATTTATCAATCACTCGTCCCGATATTGCCTTCTCGGTCAACAAACTTGCCCAATTCATGCAAAACCCCCAACCGTCTCACTGGGTTGCACTGAAGCGTCTCCTACGCTATCTTCATGGCACCATGCACCTTGGTCTTCAGATTTTTGCATAGTCCCCTCCCTCTCTTCATGCATTCTGTGATGCAGATTGGGCTGGTGACAAAGATGATTTTGTATCCACTTCTGGCTTGCTTGTCTATCTAGGCAAAACCCCGATCACTTGGTCTTCCCGGAAACAACGTGCCCTTGCTAGGTCCACCACTGAAGCCGAATTTCGGGCTATCGCCGACACCTCAGCTGAACTTACTTGGGTTGGGAACTTACTTACTGAGCTTAGGTTTCCATCACGTGCTACACCTGTGATTTATTGTGACAACCTTGGTGCCACAACCTACTCTGCAAACCCAGTATTCTACTCTCGAATGAAACATGTGGCCCTCTCATTTGACTTTGTTCGTGAGCTTTTTCAGTCCGGTTCCCTCCGAGTGCAACACATTGCTGGTACGGATCAACTAGCCGATGTTCTAACGAAGCCACTATCTCGTATACATTTCCAACACCTCATCTCCAAGATTGGCCTTCTCCACATATCATTCATCTTGTGGGGGCGTGTTAAGGATGAAGCTAAGGGTGATCCTTCATCAGCACATAAGGCACCCGCCCTACCACATGTCAGGCGCCAGCCTCACCATCAGCAACTCACGGCAGCTCACTCTGTCCCTCAGGCGTCTGCCTCAATCCAAACCATGCGGCCGCCTCATCTCCTTCCTAGCACGGCTGAATCTTCTGGAGGCCAGGCGCTCGCCTCAAGCCAAGCCAAGCGGCTACCTCAGTCCTAGTGTGCCTCGGCCAATGTTGCTGATCTCCAGGCGTCCGCCTCACGTAGCACCATGCGCCTACCTCGTCGTGCGACAGTCCAAGACTCAGCAGTTTCCTAATTCACAATTGTTTCCTAATCTACCTTTACCTCATGTATTTGGTAAATATTGTTTCATACATAGATTAGGAAAACATATATTCCTCATATAGATTGGATCTTACAATCCTTGTATAGTTAGGACTCTTCATTGTAACTATATATATTGATTAATTGTGAATAAACAAGCTGTTGTGGGTATTTTTCAGCATGGTGACATCTTCAGTTGATCCTGCATATCAAGATGTCATTCCACTGTAAGTATTGTTTTAATATTTACTTATTTAATATTTCCTAATATATTTATTCTTATTTTCCAGTAATTAAGAGAGAAGAAATGCGGGATATTCTCCAGCACGTTCAACATACCTTCAACGGCTAGGGAGACTTGGTCTCACGGAGGTTGAAAGGATAAGCTTATATCCCGAGATTGTAGGAACCGTATTGGACTCCTTCATACTTATTTATATTTAAGGGGAAATGGAGATGGAGCACACTAAGGCTCAGACGCACACACACTCTACGCACGAACTGATTGTAATCCTCTCCATTCTCTTCCAAAGTTGTACTCATAATCATCATAGTGAAACTTTTAAGGTTGGAGACCTAACTCCCGGGGTTTTTTCCAAAGAGGTTATCACCTCCAAGGTTTTCCTCGTTAACAAATTTTGGTGTCATTATTTCTTTTTCTTGCTTTTGTTCCATATAGTCGAATTCCATAGTCCCCTCCTTATTGTTCAATCCACACACTAAACAAAGTTAAGATTCAACTCTATTGTTTTTTCTACCAAAACAATTTGGCGCCCACCGAGGGGCCTCGTGGTTTATCGATTATTTGGATCATTTCCTAAGCAAATTCATTATGTCTGCACCCCCCAATGTGTCCGCCGCCGACAAGAGTCCCGCCGTTGTTCCCACATCCGGAGGAAGAACCAGCTTGTTACCACCACCTCCTCAGACCGGACCTCAGCCAACTCAACTTACGAAGACTCCACAAAAGGGAACAACCTCTTCCAATGTAGATGCTGACATCCGTAGTATCTGACCGACTGTTGAATCAAAGGTTGGACCGGCAAGAAGACAAAGAACTCGAAGGTGCTGACCAATTCCATGATTAAGATGCAGAAAGATCAACAACTCATCGCGTCTCGGCTTGACAACATATCACCACTGCGTGCAAGGGTTCTCAACTTTGACAACACTGGAGCATCTACATTTCAGAGTGAATTCATCCCAATGGGCAGTCCTCCTCAGACTCATCCGCTGACATCCTTAATGATATCGACATCCTTGCCCGGGGACACCCCATTGACACCATCTTCCGCAGGATTAACCCCGTTCATTCCATTCATTGACAACACTACTGTCACGACTACTACGGACAACTCTGGTTTGCTAAATAATCTTTTTAATAATAATAATTTCAATCGTATTCCTATGGCTGACCCTTTTGCAGGAAACCCACTAGCCAAACAGATGCGTGGATCTCGTAGCCGATAATGAACGTGCCGGGCGTAACTCCTCCAATCCAACTTGTGACTCAAAGCTGCTACAATCAATCCCGATTTGTCCCAGCAATTGCAAACGTTGACATCCCAAAGCGTTTCAGTGTACCATCTATGAAGTTGTACGACGGCACCACGGACCCAGAGGAGCATGTTGCACACTATCAAGAAAAGATGGACATAATTCATATTCCTCTTCAATTCCGGGAGGCCTGCTTATGCAGGGGATTTGGATCAACCTAGTCTGGACCAGCCCTCAAATGGTTGATTAGGCAACCTCTAGGTTCAATTGGTTCTTACGCCCAGCTATCAACATGTTCTATAACCAATTCTCATGCAGTCGACAATTTGAAAGGTTGACAAGTGATCTCTACAATGTGATCCAGCAGCCTAATGAAACTCTAAAGGATTATGTCCACCGGTTCAATAAGGAAGTGCTAGAAATTCCCAATCTTGACATGTCGACAGCCACAGAAGCATTCAAAATGGGGCTAAAGAAAGATTCACAGTATTATCAAGATTTGGTGATGACTCCTTGTAAGCGGTTGGAAGAAGTCAGGAGCAGGGCAGTGAGATTCATAAGACTGGAGGAAGACGAGCTGCGAAGATCGAAGTCCTCATCTAAGATGTCGACATATGATAACCCCGACAGAAAGACCGAATCGTCCCATCGCAGGAACCACCGTTCCAATCCTTATCCAAGAATTGACACTAGCAAAATTAATTCAATAGACGGTGAGGATGAAGATAACGATAATGTGCCTAACATTTCTGATTATTGTTTTTCTGTTGACATTTCAGGTATACTCTGTGCAATGGGCAATCTTGGGGACAAAGCCAGATGGCCAAAGAAGACGGACAAAGCCACAGGATGGCGTGACAAATCAAAATGGTGCGCTTACCATGAAGACTTTGGACATGTCACTGAAGATTGCATCGCACTAAGGAAGGAGATCAGTTACTTGCTCTCGAAAGGACATTTTAAGGAGTTGCTGAGATCTAGGAAGAAGAAGGCTGAAAATGCGGAAGCTCCTCATGAAGCCGAAAGACCAGTTTCTCCCCCAGCATCAACGAAGGTGATCAATTTTATCAGCGGAGGTTCGAAAATATGTGGCACATCCTATTCTGCAGCAAAACGACATGCTAAAGAGTCAAAAGAGGAGAAGCCAGAAAGACAGCCCAGGATGTCGACACCCTGCCAGGATCCAATCACCTTTGATGAAAGTGATCGAGATAACTTGCTGGAACCCCATCACGAAGGCCTAGTTATTTCCTTGCAGATCGCCAATTGTACAATCTGGCGCATACTGGTTGATGGGGGTAGCTCCGTAAATCTTATTATGTTGGGCACTCTTAAGGAAATGAACATCCCAGAATCAGAGATCATTAAGAAGTCCTCAGTACTGGTAGGCTTCAGTGGGGAAGTCAAAGAAACGGTGGGGGAGATAAAGCTTCCTATATACTCGAAGGGCCTCAATACCATGGAACGGTTCTGCGTAATTGATTGCGCAACATCTTACAATGTCATTCTTGGAAGACCGTGGATTCATGGAATGAAGGCTGTACCCTCCACTTACCATCAGTGTGTGAAGTTTCCAACACCTTGGGGTGTCGCTAAGATTTACAGTGATCAACAGGTGGCCAAGGAATGTTATAAAACTTCAATGAAGGCGTAGACATCTCCAAAACAAGCATAGCAATTACCGAGGAAAGTACGTGAAGTCCTGGAAGCTAGGGAGGACGATGTGAAAGAAGTATTGCTAGACCCTTCCAACCCGGACATCAAAGTACTTATTGGCACTGACATCCCATCAGATATAGAAGAAAAGCTTGTGGATTTATTAAGAAGCAGAATAAAGAGTTTTGCTTGGAAACATGATGACATGACAGGCATCAGCAAAGATGTCATCACTCACAAACTTAACGTAGATCCTAGCTTCAAACCAGTATACCAGAAACGTAGGAAGTTTGCAGAAACCAGAAACCAGATCATCAAGATGGACACCGCCTTCATAACACCCACATAGATTGCAGAAACCAGAAACCAAGATGGTTAGCAAACGTGGTTGTGGTAGAGAAGAGAAACGGGAAATGGCGAGTTTGTGTCGACTTCACCGACTTAAACAAAGCCTGTCCAAAAGATCCTTTTCCTTTGCCGCACATAGATTCGTTAGTTGATGCCACCTCCGGACATGAACTCCTCACATTCATGGACGCATCCTCAGGATTTCAACAAATTCAGATGGAACCATCTGACCAAGAGGACACCGCCTTCATAACACCCACAGGTATTTATTGTTATATTGCCATGCCTTTTGGACTAAAAAATGCAGGTGCAACGTATCAAAGGCTCGTCAACAAGATGTTTAAAGATCAGATTGGGGACACAATGGAGGTATACATCGACGACATGGTGGTAAAGTCCAAGAAAGCCGAAGATCACATAAGCAACCTCTCTCAAGCCTTTGACATCTTGGACTGTTTCAATATGAAACTAAATCCAGCTAAATGCAACTTTGGAATGAAGGCCGGGAAGTTCTTGGGTTACATGGTTACTAAAAGAGGCATTGAAGCCGCCCCAGAACAGATACGTGCTATTATCAACCTGTCATCACCTCAATCTGTCAAGGACGTCCAAAGGTTGACGGGAAAGATTGCCGCACTTACCAGATTCATTTCAAAATCCTCAGATCGATGCAAACCTTTCTACGACATCTTGAGAAAGAACAATAAGTTCCAATGGGAGGACCAACATGAAGAAGCCTTTCAGGAGCTCAAAACTTACCTGTCAATACCTCCATTATTGGCCAAACCTCAAGAGGAGGAACATCTTTACATCTACCTGGCAGTATCCGAAGGTGCTGTAAGTGCAGTCTGGTGACAGAACGAGATGGTAACCAGCAACCCATCTACTATATAAGTAAGACACTCCTAGATGCGGAGACCAGGTATTCTCATTTACAAAAATTAATTCTAGCTTTGATAAATGCTTCTATTAAATTAAGGCACTACTTTGAAACACATACTATAATTGTACGCACTAACTATCCTATTAAGAATGTTATGAGAAAACCAGAGATGTCAGGACGAATGGCGAAATGGTCTGTACAATTAAGCACATACGACATCAAATATGAGCCCATAACTGCAATAAAATCCCAAGCCCTAGCTGATTTTGTGGCTGATTTCAGTCCAACCCTACAACAAGAAGTGGAATTGGAAGTACAGCAACTTCAAGATGATGACATCCTAAAAATTTGGACTCTCTACACAGACGGTGCTTCTAACATGAGAGGTACAGGTCTTGGAATTGTACTAAAATCGCCACAAAGGGACATAATACCACAATCCATCAGTTGCAGTTTCAAGGCTACCAACAATGAAGCAGAATATGAGGCACTAATTGCAGGTTTAACAGCAGCCCAGGACTTAGATGTCAAGCATATCCGGGTGTTCATGGATTCCTTGCTAATTTTTAACCACTACAACGGATCCTACGTAGCGAAAAATGCTAAGATGACGACATATTTGGAAATCGTAAAAATTCTTTCGACCAAATTCAAATCATTTTCCTTAGAACAAATCCCACGAGAAGAAAATTCTCAAGCAGATGCTCTGGAAAACTTTGGTTCAGCCTTCAAAAGCATTTCACAAACCAGTATCCCGATTGTGCATATTGACATCCCAGCAATTGATCATCTTGAGATGTTCGCTCTAGATGTCGACATACCTTTCCCTCCAGCAGCAACTTCTTGGACAGCTCCTATTATCAAGTATCTCTTAGATGATACGATCCCAGCTGAGGAGAAAAATGCTAGAGCATTCAGGGTAAGAGTATCTAAATATTTACTTATTGATAATCTCTTGTTTAGAAAATCTGCTGCAGGTCACTACTTAAGATGTCTAGAAGCAGATAGAGTCCATCAGATTCTCAAGGAGCTGCACGAAGGAGAATATGGAAATCATACCGGGGGCAGGAGTCTACATACCAAGGCTCTTAGAATGGGCTATTTTTGGCCCACAATGAGAAAAGACGTTGTCGACTACGCAAAGAAATGTGATTCCTGTCAACGACATGGGGACATCCTGCACCAACCGGCTGAGCTACTACATCCTATCCT
Organism: Adenophora triphylla var. japonica; assembly: GCA_022495995.1. Classification (NCBI taxonomy): domain Eukaryota; kingdom Viridiplantae; phylum Streptophyta; class Magnoliopsida; order Asterales; family Campanulaceae; genus Adenophora; species Adenophora triphylla. The sequence goes on from JAFEMH010001037.1 coordinate 23,490, forward strand.
GTCACCATGGCCGTTTATGGTTTGGGGAATGGACATAGTAGGAAAATTGCCAATGGCACCAGGTGGAAGAGTATTTCTATTGGCTATGATAGACTACTTTTCTAAATGGGTAGAAGCTGAGGCATATGTACAAGTTCGTGACAAAGAAGTTATATCTTTTATCAAAAGAAACATATTCAGCCGATTTGGAATACCATCAGAAATAATTTGTGACAACGGCTCTCAATTCATTAGTAAGAGAACCCAAGATTTCTTGACATCTTGGGGAGTCAAGATGGTGACATCTTCACCTGTTCACCCTCAAGCTAATGGACAAGCGAGAATCTAGCAACAAAATAATCATAAGCAACTTAAAAAGAGACCGAACCGTAAGAAAGGACGATGGGCGTAAGAATTACCAATGGTTCTATGGGTCGGTGTGAACGACATCTAAGAACGCTACTGGTCAAACCCCTATTCACTTGTATTTGGAACCGAATCGCTTATCCCAGCGAAGTTCTTGTACCTACGCCAGATACAGTTTGTTGACGTATGAACATAACAAAGATATCTTGATACATGACTTAGATACCGTGGACGAACTGAGGGACATGGCCAAAGTTCGTATGGCAGCATATCAACAAAGGCTAGCCAGATCTTATAACAAAAACGTAAGAATTAGAAGGTTTCAAGTAGGAGACTTAGTCCTACGAAAGGCATTCCAAAATACAAAGGAGCCCAATGCAGGCAAGCTTGCCCCAAAATGGGAAGGACCCTACCTAATAGATGCACAAGCCGGGAAAGGAGCATATCGCCTGGCAACCTTGGATGGCCAAATGATACCGCGAAGTTGGAACGCCATTCATCTTAAAAGGTATTACATTTAAACAAAATTCCCCATGAACTCATCTTTTCCAGGTATGGATCGTCTTTTAATTTTTTGCAACCTTTCTTTTTTCCTATGTACCTTTTTAATTCTTTACAAATCAAGATGTCGCTAATGTACTATGTGGAGAGACGTCAACCTTAGTGGGCATCCGTTTTTAACATGTTTCTGTCTTATGAGGTATTGACACATTTACATGGGGACATGTCGAAAGCACGCAAAGAACAACGAATTCTCCTCCGTTAGAGACTGGCCATCTCTTCTTAAGTAAAGGTACACAATCCCTTCTATGGTTTAAAGAGTTAATTACCTCTTTCTTAAGATGTTAGGTTACCACACCTTCGCCTGGAGCGCAAGTTATCTCTTTAATTGAGGTGTGGGGTGGGCCTATATGGGTAAACTCATATAGCTTACCCATTCCCACTCAGTTAAATGATTGATCTTACGTATTATTCTTATGGTTATGACATATACGTGTCATCTAAAGTATCTATGGGTTATGGCATATACATGTCATCTTAAGTACCTACCGTTTTGACATACTATCATGTCACCTTATGAGCATAACAAAGAATCATCCAAAGAAAAATTTTATCCAAAATATAGCAAGCCTTGACACGCTTGAAAATCATTAAACCATAAAGTTATCATAAAAGCATCCAAACTACTAAACTTAAAGTGCAAAAGTGTTGGACCAACCCAACACGTAAAGGAAATTGTCTTTGGTCCTTATGGACCCATTACATAACCAAACCAAAATTAAAATTGTTTTAAGGGATTCCACCCCAGTAACATCATCAAAATACCAAGAACAAAGTTGTTTTACCTTCTTTTTTAGGTGGCTTCTGCCGCAGGTGTTGCATTTGGGTTAACTTCTCCATCTACTGGTGCATCCTTAACGATCGCTTCATACAGGCTTGACGACACCTCGCCCTCATCCATCACCTCACCGTCAACTTAAACAAATAGGCACACTCCTGTTGATATCCCAAGTATCGACCTTCCCTTCTTGATACTCCTTCATCATTTTTATCTTGCATTGAGAAACAGTTTTGCCGCAGCCGGTTTGCAGGAACTCTTCACATCTGTGATCTCTTTCTGATGATCATCCTCACTCTTAGCCAAACTATTCAGTAAGTCCTTCACCGTTTGTTCTTGCTCTCCCAATGACTTGCTTTGTTGCTCCAGGGTCTTCTCATGTACCTTCACCTTGTTTTCTAACGCTATCTTCTCCTTCCTAACCAAAGCGATGTCAGCTTTGGACTTCTTCTTTAGCATTTCAATTTCTTTCACCAACTCCTCCACATACCCTACAGTCTGAAAAATAATAACTCGACATCACTAGATGTTTATAAAAACTTTTGCGTTAGTAAATATCCAATTAATAGTATCTTACCCCAGTCGCAAAGCTCATGCATTTTTTCTTAAAATCTCCTACTGGCATTCCATCAAAGGAATCTTCAACTTCGACTACCTCCTCTTGACTAGCCTTTCGCTTCTTTACTCTAGAACCAATACCTGCACTATCATCCAAAGTTGGGGTCTTCTTAGGGGCGGGCGGGGACTTCATCTCTATCTTCACAGTAGAGCCTGTAAACATGGCCTCAATTTCATCGAGGTCAAAATCCGATCCTGAGATGACTGGTTTAGAAACTGCTTTGACATATGAAAAATTGTCAATAAGTATAGTGCATTAGTTTGACAAACTAAACTGAGGACAACACGCTTACCTGTGGACATAATAACGGAGGTGGAGGCCTTTTGGTTTTCCGGGATAGTCAAAGATGCTTCCAATAAACCCTTAGGAGATCTCTTATCTGGAGGGAGCCTGAAAAATTCTTCAATCTTGGTTAGAGTGTCTTCAGCAGGTGGGAACAGTTCTCCCCAGTCGATATCTGCATAAAGGCAAGAACAATTACAATTCAGTGTGTCTCAAGAACAGGAAGTCACAAAAGTAAGAATTTAAGTACCTCCCTTGTTCCACTCGCTTGAAATCTCATTTCCTTCTCCAATAGATGCCCTATCAACAAAGAAAAATCTATTTTTCCATCCCCTATCACTAGATGATGTGGTGCTCATTAGGGAACTCCTACCTGACCTCTTCCTAAAAAGGTATCTTTTAGAACCAAAGAGTTGAATATCGTACGAATATGCAATTTCATGGAGCCCTAGGTTTAGTCCGTTCTCTCGATTCACTTTAATGACAAAAGCAAAAACTCGCCAAGCCATCGGCATCAGTTGAGCATAAGCGAGTTGGGTCTTTTGGAAGAACTCAGAAACCAACAAAGGAAAAGGGTAGCTAAACCCTAGAAGAAAGGGATACTCGAAGAAACAGATCCATTTGCGAGAAACGTAATCAGACCTAAGCTTTACGGAAAAAGGATGAAAAATTGTACCATTTGGGAAGTAGCATTGTTGTTTAATGGACTCTATTTGGGAATCACTGAACAAACAAGTCTCTTCGTCTGGTTTTGCAAGAAGGTTTTCGCAAACAAAATCATCGAGACTAATTTCTTTGGGGCCTTGTGGGGTTGGGACACTCTTAGTTTTGGTCGAGGACCACCTGGTCCTACCCATGGTTGACAAAGGAAAGAAAAAAAGATAAACAATGGAAGAAGATGAGAAGCGGAGGAATGTTACCTTGAAAGATGAACGGCGCCATAACAGGGGTGAAAGAGAAGCTTTGAGAAGCTTATTTATCCAAGCAGTTATTAAAAAGAAAAAGGATTCTTTTTCCAAAAAAGTTACTTTTCCAAGCGCTTCTCCCCAACCGTCCATTGACGCCACGTATCCCTAAACCGTCCCATCAAAGCAGAGCTGGCGGTTGGGCATTTAATTGGACAGAAAAATATTTTGCCTCTTCAGTTGCCTACATAGCCAAATATTTTTGGGGACAAATTGTTGTGGGTATTTTTCAGCATGGTGACATCTTCAGTTGATCCTGCATATCAAGATGTCATTCCACTGTAAGTATTGTTTTAATATTTACTTATTTAATATTTCCTAATATATTTATTCTTATTTTCCAGTAATTAAGAGAGAAGAAATGCGGGATATTCTCCAGCACGTTCAACATACCTTCAACGGCTAGGGCGACTTAGTCTCACGGAGGTTGAAAGGATAAGCTTATATCCCGAGATTGTAGGAACCGTATTGGACTCCTTCATACTTATTTATATTTAAGGGGAAATGGAGATGAAACACACTAAGGCTCAGATGCACACACACTCTACGCACGAACTGATTGTAATCCTCTCCATTCTCTTCCAAAGTTGTACTCATAATCATCATAGTGAAACTTTTAAGGTTGGAGACCTAACTCCCGGGGTTTTTTCCAAAAAGGTTATCACCTCCAAGGTTTTCCTCGTTAACAAATTGTGGTGTCATTATTTCTTTTTCTTGCTTTTGTTCCATATAGTCGAATTTCATAGTCCCCTCCTTATTGTTCAATCCACACACTAAACAAAGTTAAGATTCAACTCTATTGTTTTTTCTACCAAAACACAGGCTAAGACTTTTCCAAACTCTTACATGTCTGATATATTTAAACCTCACTGCATCATGCATCATGGATGTTAAACTTTTACTTGAAACACTTTATCCTTTCAGTACATTTCTTATGACAAAATGCATTATGTCAAGTTTGATGAGTATTGGGTAATTTTGCAAGTGAAATGTATATTAGTAAGCTGCAAGACAAGTGTGACTAATGTTAAAGGCATAGCTCTACCAAACCGTTTCTTCACAACCCACATACAACCTACTATAATTTCGTTGCTCAATTGGCCCATTGGATTTGATTTTTGTTAATTGCACTGGATCATATGGAACAATTTTTTTCAGATTGATTTTGTTGTGTTGCATATAGAAAAATAATTTTCAGTTTAAAGAAATAATAATAAAATTGTACCATTACGATGTCAAATTGAACATGAGTCATGGTCCTCGTCAACTCATATTGTTCAATGCTTTCTCGATTCCGAATATGTTGATAATTCAAGTGCATTTGATCTCTATCAAATCTCTTGAGTGTGGCCACACATTTCATCAACACTATTCATCGAGGAGCCCAAGTAAACATCTCTCTCAACGAGAGGGACAAATCCATCTTGATTTATCATTCTTCCCTACAAGAATCCAATCGTGTCAATATAGCCCTTATTGCTATCCTATTAAAGATGGTGTTAGACTACATCAAACACGATGTTCATCATGTGGAAGACGATGATAATCTCAGGTACAAAGGATTCCAATGACACGACTATCATGAGATTTAATCATGACATATATGACTATAAACCATGTCATAAATCGCATCGGTAGGTCATATCCAGTACTTATTCTCTTGCAAGTACCCATAAGTGTAATATACATCTTATGTATATAATCATCTCCATGATTATCCATTATCAACTTATACTAGTCATTCACAATAACTAGGGACGCAGGTTATTATAATAAACATGCAAACATATAATAAGCCAAATAAACAATCTCTATAATAAATGATAAAGACGATTAATAGCGGTATTTAGTATAGTCAAACATAACAAAATGCCTATGGCATAACACCAAAACATAATTTCTCAAGAAAGCTTTCCATTTAGTATATATTAAGAGGCCTTAGCATTTGAAAATCAAATAGGATATTAATCCCACATCGTCTAGGAATTGAAATGCTAGGAAATGGAGTAATATATATTGAGAGGTCTTAGTAATTGAAAATCAAATGGGATATTAATTCCACACCGTCTAGAAATTGAAATGCTAGAAAATAGAGTAGTATATATTGAGAGGCCTTAGCATAGTGTTAGGAAATGAAATAGTATAAATTTTGGGCATTTGATTCATTTTTGAACACCAGCTTTCTTACGCCTAAGGCGCTAAGGTCACACCTAGAGCGCCTAATTATCGCCAAATGGCTCCTTAACTATGACTTTTCATAGCTCCTTAATTTCTCAAGAAAGCTTTTCATTTTCGTTTTCCGCTCGCAGCCAGTTTTGAAATTGAAAACTTGATCGATTTTGTCATTTCACATTTGTAAGATAGTGACCTACTATAAAGAAAAAGGGGGGAAAATAAATTAAATAGATGTGTGACGTGCTCTATAGAGAGCAACTTCTTCTATTATTTTCAATTTCTTTTAAATAATTTTTTATTCGTGCATTTAACCCATCTAATGTAGCACTAGTTATTTAAAAACAACAAATATGTACATGATGCTGCAAAAAATGAGCGGTACCAGGGGTATTTAATCAGTCGGGAACGCGGCGTTGGATTCCTGGACGAACGACGAACGGATCTGCAAAACAAACACCGTTAGGGCGCGGGGAGTTACCCCCGCGCAAACCCTCCGGCGTGAGAATAAGCATCTGTATATGAAGATGATATAAACCGGAAGGAAAGGCGTATTATAGTATTGAGAGGGTGTTTGAATGTACCTTTTGTGTGAGGGTCAAGACCCTTATTTATAGCTTTCAAGTGGTGAGTCCTGTAAGAATAGGAGTTCCATAGTTGAGTTGTCTTAGGAGAGTGAATCTTTGTCTGATTTAGGTTCCTTAGCCCGCTAGGAGTCTGCTCCAAATAAGACTTCTTGAGTGAGAATAAATCCCTATTGGATTAGGATTCTGTGTGCTAATTGCTTCCCTTATTTTTAGGGATATTTAGTAGAGGAAGAATTATATTCCGTTCAGTGGCCCCCGACTTCCTAGCTCGGCCATGTCGATGACGAGGAGGAAGTGAGCTCTACCTCGGTTTATAAGAATACGAACAGGCGTCATGTGACAAGTGTCGCTTCAGTTGTCCGCTGGTTCAAGATGAAATGATGAGGTAGATGCCGAGGAGACTAATGTCGAGGAGCAAGCTCAAACCCAACAAGTCACCATCCCGGATCCTGATGATGAGGCGGATGCCGAGGCGCAGGCCGAGGAGACTCCTTGGTCTTGACTGTTTGAACCTTGTAATCCTTGAATCGAGGCGGACCCTCGTCAGGACGTAAGGTTGATTGTTTGAACCTTGTAATCCTTGAATCGAGGCAGACCCTCGTCAGGATGTAAGGTAGATGGTTGGAACCTTGTAATCCTTGAATCGAGGGGGACCCTCATCAGGATGTAAGGTTTGATGGTTGGAACCTTGTAATCCTTGAATCGAGGCGGACCCTCATCAGGATGTAAGGTTTGATGGTTGGAACCTTGTAATCCTTGAATCGAGGTGGACCCTCTTCAGGATGTAAGGTTTGATGGTTGGAACCTTGTAATCCTTGAATCGAGGTGGACCCTCGTCAGGATGTAAGGTAGATTGTTGGAACCTTGTAATCCTTGAATCGAGGCGGACCCTCGTCAGGATGTAAGGTTGATTGTTGGAACCTTGTAATCCTTGAATCGAGGCGGACCCTCGTCAGGATGTAAGGTTTGATGGTTGGAACCTTGTAATCCTTGAATCGAGGCGGACCCTCGTCAGGATGTAAGGTTTGATGGTTGGAACCTTGTAATCCTTGAATCGAGGCGGACCCTCGTCAGGATGTAAGGTAGATTGTTGGAACCTTGTAATCCTTGAATCGAGGCGGACCCTCGTCAGGATGTAAGGTTGATTGTTTGAACCTTGTAATCCTTGAATCGAGGCGGACCCTCGTCAGGATGTAAGGTAGATGGTTGGAACCTTGTAATCCTTGAATCGAGGCGGACCCTCGTCAGGATGTAAGGTTGATTGTTGGAACCTTGTAATCCTTGAATCGAGGCAGACCCTCGTCAGGATGTAAGGTAGATGGTTGGAACCTTGTAATCCTTGAATCGAGGCGGACCCTCGTCAGGATGTAAGGTAAGCCGGTAGGCTGAGGAGAGATCCTCAGTCTTGGCTGTGAAGAGCCTATAGTCATTGAGTCGAGGCGGACCCTCGTCAAGACGTAAGGCAAGAGTAGGAGATGAGATCCTCGTCTTCCAGCGTTGGTGTCAGTAGTTGATAGTGGCCTTGCACGTTTGAAGAAGTGAATTTGAATTTCATTGACTCATTTCCACTAGTTCGTCTACGTCCTGCAGCTCTCCTTGTCTCAAGTCAGGGTATGGCCGCTGACGAGAAGAGGGGCTAAATCTGGGACGGATAGAACTGTATCACGAACGTCTGGTATCTCCATCTGAATTAGTTCGTCAACGTCCTACAGCTCTCCTTGTCTCAAGTCAGGGTATGGCCGTTGACGAGAAGATGGGCTAAATCTGGGACGGACAGAACTGTATCACGAACGTCTGGTATCTCCATCTGAATTAGTTTGTCAACGTCCTACAGCTCTCCTTATCTTCTAGTCATAGCTGGCCCTCGAGAAATACGAATAGGCGTCACGAGGCAATGTCGCTTCGATGTTGGCGTCGAGCTCAACCCCGTATATGGGATGTCTTGCTTTGTTGGCGTCGAGCTCAACCCCGTATATGGGATGTCTTGCTTTGTTGTGGTCGGTCCCGTTAGGGGGACGAGGTAGAATTTGAGCTCAATCCCGTATATGGGATGTCTCCATGACATATGTGTGGCAGCTTGACACGGTAATTCCCATGGTGCCTGGACCATCAAATTAAACCTCTGAGCATTGCTTGAAGGCTTGTGTTGATATGATGTGCTAACAAGTGATGTACTAGAAGGCCTGCCAGATGAACGTGTAACACTAGGGGGTCTTTGCAAGTTCCCGATTGTCGGCCAGCCGGAGCGGCAGCACTCTCTTCGATTCGTTTTAAATTAGCATCCGGTGCTTGTTCAACACTAGGTCCGAGCAGTTTGAAGCATAGGAATAAAGTGCCGGACCACGAGCTTCTTACGAACGCATTCTGCGGCGGCACGTAAACCTCCGGCAGCTGCGAGATGATGCTAATGCATGCCAAATATAACAAGAGAATCACTTGCGGCTTGAGCAATGGAAGAAAACACCGATTGTGAGATAGGCTGCAGTATATGCTCCTCCGTATGATGTGCTTGATGGACGAAGATTTTGTATGTTGGGTGAAACCACCGGGCGGCATCGGCAAGGCGATTAGCTAATTTTTGTCGACACTCGGTGATAGCGGTCATGCGGTGATATGAGAACGGCGGGACTCAATGTTTTCTTTGTTTATTGTTACCTCGCAAATGTGCAAGCAATTAATTAGAGATGCATATAATTTATAAATTGCATTACTGTTGTTGAGCAACAAAAATAATATACATCTTGGAAAATTTTCAATGATTGGGCATGTTATTATGCTACAAATAACAATGTTTATCCAAAGAATTGCCAATTTTGTTAATAAATTGGAGGAGTGCACACGATTATGATGTGATTAGGGAGTTTTTAATTTCGGCCACACATTAAAGTGGCTCGCATGCTACTGCCTTCTCATGGTCTCGCCGAGAACGAGGTTGCATATAATCTCCATGCCCGACGTTGTTGTTCCTCCATATATATGTTCTCATGGTGTTAATAATGCATAGTGATCACATGTATATGCAAAAACAATATATAATGCAAGGGTGTAGAAAAGGAATTTCCAATTATCATGATAATAATTTAAAGAAAACATTCATGTAACTTGATATTGCACATTTTTTTTTTATTTTGAGGTATGGGATTGCCTTGGTTTTAAGCAGTCCCAAGCTCAGCATGATGATATGTACGCATTTTCCATAGGCATATTAATATACTACGAATGATAATGTGTGCCCAGAAAAATGCAAATATTGACTAGGAGTTGGAACGAGTGCACCTGGGTTCGGTCCGCATTGAACAAGAGGATGAGTCAGTTTGTGGCGTTTTGCAAATGCATCCGCTAGAAAAGAGAGTTTGTAGAAGTGCTTGAAATGGTTTCCGAAGAAATTGCTCCAGGAGGAAGAAGCTTCAGATGTATTGCTCTATCTGGTTCAGCTAGCTGATGTTTGTGGGCTCGATCTTGGCCAAGCTGCTCTCTCAGAAATCGTTAAGAATGGTCAGAAGTACCTCAGACACGATTGATAACGACAAATCCGTAACTCCTGATTATTACCATCAACTTCCTCCTCATCGTCAACAACCATCGGAGAACGGAAGCGGAGGCGGCCTGCTTTCCTGTAGTTATCGTCATCGCCTTTGCGATCAACGTAACCGTAACCGGTTGCTGAGGATCTAACCCATTTAACTGAGTCAATGTTGCGGTATGACAGTGCTGTCACGAGCGGCATCCTAGCAAATTGTTTCCTGACAGGCTTCTTCAGGTAATCTCCGAGTCGGGATTTCTTCAAGTTCTAAAAGACCATGAAGGGCTCCACGAAAACGGTGGTCCATACTTTATATATGCGGCTGTTAATTTCTCGATGCCATTGGACCTTCGAGGTGAGCCTCGAGCCGATGAGAGTGGGTGGTATGCCTTCTCAGGTTGCTATTGCTGTCCGTAATCACGTCAACTGTTTGTATACAGGTGTTGTATGCTCGAGTTCGAGCAAGGGGTTTGCTTGGGACTACTAGTAGCTCGGCCCGTCTTGGTCGACCAAAGATGTGGGTTGCTTGGCTAGTTGTAGTGCTTGCACCAAATGCTCATCCCGATTTAGTTCCTCGACAAGACAAAGAATGAAAGAATTAATAATGTAAGCAATCATTGTTGGATTTAATAGAAACATTGTAGAAATATCAATTTAGGCAAGAACTGATGCACAATTTTTGGTCCTTACTAGTGTGAAAGGTGCCGAGTAATGGCAAGCATGATTTGTGATACTAACATGTGTTTATGTGTCCGTAAAGTTAATAAGGAGATTCCATTAGTTTTACTTGTTCAAAAGTGAAACCATGTTATGAAGTGGCTAAAAACAAGATTTGGAGAGAGTACACCTGTTTGTTCCAGTAAGTGCCGACGAAGCCCGGCCCAAGGCGGCGGGAGGAAGAGGATTAGATGAAGATAACCGGCCGCGGAGTCGGTTGATGTACTCGTTGTCTTGCTTAGAAGCAAGCCATATCCCGGAAGCTATGACGGGGATTGAACAAAGGAGCCGTGAAATTAAGGCATGCTATTATGTTGTTCTTTGTTGTTGATAAGGATAGGGCATGTGCTTGCGATTCTTTGGTACATCATGCAGTGGTGCATCGCCGCGACGGCCGGATATTCTTTGCATCGCCGGCCATTGTTGTTGTTGATACTGCTGTTGGTTGTCTGTCTCCTGATAACTCCTCTTCTTCGCTTTTAATGGTTTTGAATCGGTAAAATTAAGTTCAATTTCACCCCTCCGACCTTCTCTCGGAGCCCTCAAGAGTTTTGGATATTCTAGAGGGAAAAAGTGAGTGTAGATAGAGAGGGAAAGAGGAGGCGGAAGGGGACTGACACAGTACGAAGCAAAATCCAGGAAGGGTTTGTCATTTTTTTTTTGGTTTAAATCCATTGTTGTCATCATCCGTCCGTCGTTCGCGATGCTCTCGTTCCCGGCAATGGAACCAAACTGATGCTGCAAAAAATGAGCGGTATCGGGGGTACCTAATCAGTCGGGAACGCGGCGTTGGATTCCTGGACGAACGACGAACGGATCTGCAAAACAAACACCGTTAGGGCGCGAAGAGTTACCCCCGCGCAAACCCTCCGGCGTGAGAATAAGCATCTGTATATGAAGATGATATAAATCGGAAGGAAAGGCGTATTATAGTATTGAGAGGGTGTTTGAATGTACCTTTTGTGTGAGGGTCAAGACCCTTATTTATAGCTTTCAAGTGGTGAGTCCTGTAAGAATAGGAGTTCCATAGTTGAGTTGTATTAGGAGAGTGAATCTTTGTCTGATTTAGGTTCCTTAGCCCGATAGGAGTCTGCTCCAAATAAGACTTCTTGAGTGAGAATAAATTCCTATTGAATTAGGATTCTGTGTGCTAATTGCTTCCCTTATTTTTAGGGATATTTAGTAGAGGAAGAATTATATTCCGTTCAGTACATGAGTTTAGATGAGAGATGCAAAAGGAGTCTTGATTGACTTGCTTCTCTAGTTGTAAAGATCTAGAAGGTAAACTAAACATTAGATGTAGCTTTTGTCTAGTTGGATAATTCCACGCATCAAATGCACCAAATTTTTTATGCAATTTTTTTAATCAAAAAATCTTTTTTAAGTATGACATGCGAATTGAACCCACCCATTTCCATGAAAATGAGATGGATGTTATTTTAATTAAAACTTGTTAACAATTAATTGCCACAATGTATTATTGAATGAAGCTCCCCTGGATAAAAAATCACTTATTTGATAAAGTTTTGGTTTTTATATCAAAATTAATTGGTTATAAAGGGAGTAACTTACTCCTTGAATTTATATATATTGAAGACTTGGCTCCAATATATACTCTTGGATCAATGAGGTCCGTACGAATCTGTTTGTAAATGTCTAAAATATTATAAATAAAGAATAGCCCGCAAATTGATCTTTACGACTGGATCGAAACTAGTCAGCCCGATTGGCCATCACCACTTATATAACTTGCCTTTGCCATTATTAGGATACGCAACTCCCTCTCTTACTCTCTTTGACCTGAAATAATATTTACACTTTTTATATTATTAATATAAAGATATATTAAATAATAAATTTAAGTTATTTAATGAAAGAATTATTCTTGTGTGAAACTAGTTCTAGGATAAGTTATCCTAGAACCTGTTTTGTGAAAGTGTCTTTTCTAATACAATAAAGTGTCTGGTGCAATATAAATAAAGTGTCTGATCTATTATGACACTAATAAACACATTTAAATCGATTGTAATGTTAAATAATACGATGATATTGTTGAAAAATAGTGTCTGTTGTAGTGTTAAAAAGTTTCTGTTGTAGTATTGAAAAGTGGCTCTTGTAGTATTGAAAAATACCTGTTGTAATATTGAAAAGTGTCAAGTGAATTAAAAAACACATGCCTGTTGTAGTGTCAAAAAGTGCCTTTTGTAGTATTGAAAACTGTCTTCTACAGTATTAAAAAGTGTCTCTTGTAGTATTGAAAAATGTCTGTTGTAATATTGAAAAGTGTCAAAGTGAATTAAAAAACACATGCCTGTTGTAGTGTTAAAATATGCCTCTTGTAGTATTCGAAGTGCGCCTTCAGGTATCAAAAGTGGCAGGTGAGTTTCAATTATTTACAATGTTAAAATGTGCCTGTTATTGTGTAGAAAACTGCCTCTTATAAATTTCAATTATTTACAAAAATGCCACCACACATTTTGAGAAGTTCTATTTATTTACAAAAATGTCAACACGCTTATTTAAAAACACGTTCTACGCTCAGACGAGCGTAAAACACGTTTTACAAAAGATTTTCACTTAATGAAAAGTTAATTTTTGTTATTAATATATTATTATAAATACTATCAAAAATAATTTTTACATATTTATTAGAATAATTAAATTAATTTTTAATTATTATTCAAAATACCTTTATATTTGTATTGAAAGATTATTTCGAAACGGGAGAAAATTATCCCTCAATGTCACATCTTGGAATAGACCGGAAAGTGAAAAAAAATTGAGATTGTGTTTATTTTCATTTAGCATTTACTCCTTCAATTTCAGAACATTTCAAATTTGTATTTCCTACTCCTCCTTCCGTCCCAGTTTAGTGTGAACCAAAATATTGAGCACATCAATTAAGAAAAAGTAAGAGAGAGAAAAAGTGAAGAGAGAATATTGTAAGTGTAAAAGTAAAATAGGAGAAAATGAGTGGAAGGAATAGTTAGGAGAGAGAATGTTGTGAGTGTAAAAGTAAAATAGAAGAGAGAATGAGTGGGGTAAATAGTGAAGATTTCCTTCCATTTTGGACAGTTCACACTCGGCTGAGACGAATCAAAAGGAAAATAAATGTACACTCAACTGGAACGGAGGGAGTATACAATAAAAATATTATGAAAGTATATTTTGCATTCCACGCCAAGTTGCCAAAAAAATATATATATAAATACAAACCCGAAAATCCCCTCCTCAAAAAAGAATTCAAAATACCGAATGTAGCAAGGTACAAGTTTTCTAGCGGTATGTATCCCAAAAGTTGGTCATTCCCACGGCCGGATGGAAATCAAAATAATAGCAATAATAATCAGCAATAACAGAATCCCATAGCAAGTCCATTTTCTCGTATTTCGTTGGTGCTTCTTTGCCACCTGGAGTTGCTGGACCCCATTTGTAACAAACGAGTGGGCCCGGTTTACATGACTCTCAATATCATCAAGCTGTTCCCCTTGACTCTCAACCAAAACCGCCATATCCATGAAAACCTGATGAAGCTCTCTCAAGTTCCGTTCAATCGTCGTAACGGCGTCGTGTCGTTCCTGGATTTCGAGAATCGTGTCCATAACTTGTCCTCTTCCTTGCTCCTGAATCGCCCTCTGCATGAAGGTCTCGCTTTGTCCGGTCGAGATTAAGGTGTCCAGTGTTGATTCGTCGGCGTTTTCGCCGGTGACGGTGAAGTAGCGGCGCTGAACGGTTTCGCGGTACTCCGAGGATATTTTAGTTCGGAGGTCGTTGAATGCGGTCATGGAGTCCTTGAGTTTTTTGCGGAGGCTGTTGACGACCGAGGTTCGTGTCCGGTCGGTGGAGCTGCCCGCGCCGCAGCCAGGGAGGCTGCGATTGGCGGCGTTGGAGGTGTCGAGTGATTCGAGACTCTGTTTGATTATTTTAGCTTTTTTGAGAGCAATGGAGACGTCGGAGTCCATTTTTGATCGGAGGTCCTTGATTGAGTCGGGCTTGTGGAGCGATTTGCTAAGTTCGTTGGCGTTTTTGAGGTGGTTGTGGAGAGTTTCGAGGTGACGGAGATCTTCCTTGAGGATTTCAACGTCTTTGAAGAATTGATCGAGGTTTGTTCCGCCGGTGGTGGTGGTAGGGCCCATCTCGATGTCGTGAAATTCCTCGGAATTATGGGATGATTGTGCTACTCTGCTGCCGGAGCGAGAGAACGAGCCGGAGAAGAGATCATTCATTTCTAATTTAATTTAATTTCACTATCTTTTGAGGATTGAAAATAATTGAATTTTGCTAATGTGATGAAGTTGGGAAAATATATATTTGAGGGGAGAGAAATTTGGTAGAAAAGATTTGAGAAGACTGAGCAAATGCAGGGGAAGTCTAGAACGGCTGCTGGATTGAATTTTGAATTAGTAAAAGGCGACCCGTCAAATGATGGGACCGGGAGCAGGGTAGTACAAAAAATTTGTGGAATCGGGCTGGATCAGGAGAATCAGATCGGCAAAAATTGAATCGAAAAAATAATATTTTTCTGATCCTGATTTCAAATTTTTATGAAATTGATTATTTAATTACGATCACGATTTTGAAAAAATATACGCGATACATATATATATATATATATATATATATATATATATATATATATATATATATATATATATATATATATATATATACTCCCTCCGTCCCAGTAGTAGCTTCCCATTTTTTCATTTTGGGTGTCCCGTTAAAAGCTTCCACTTTCCTTTTTTGACAAAGAATCTTTACTATTTTCTTCACTCATTCTCTCTCCTAATTCACTATTACACTCACAACACTTTTCAAATTTACTATTTTCTCCACTCATTCTCTCTCCTATTTTCAAATTACACTCACAACATTTTTTCTTCCCATCCATTTTCTTAATTTGCGTGCAATGCCAAAAATGAGAAGCTTATATTGGGACGGAGGGAGTATATATACTCCCTCCGTCCCGGAACAATATTCACACTTTCCCTTTTGGGCGTCTCAAAACTTACTTCACACATTTAAAACTTACCTAAAATGGAAAGGAATTTTTACTATTCCCTTCACTCATTCTCTCTCCTACATTATTTTAATACTCACAACAGCATTATAATTTACTATTCTCTCCACTCATTCTCTCTCCTATTTTATTTTCACACTCACAACACTTTCAATATAATACTCCCTCCTTAAAATCAGTGCAAACAGTGTTTGTTAAGATTGTTTCGGGACGGAGGGAGTATATATATATACATACATATATATATATACATACTCCCTCCGTCCCGCTAGTAACCGCACTGTTATTGTTTGCGCGAGGATTAAGGAAAAAAGTAATGATATAAATGTTGTGAGTGTAAAAGTAAAATAGGAGAGAGAATGAGTGGAGGGAATAATAAATTATAATGGTGTTGTGAGTATTAAAATAATGTAGGAGAGAGAATGAGTGGAGGGAATAGTAAAGATTCTTTGCCATTTTAGAAAGTGTGCAGTACGTAATGGAACGCCCAAAATAGAAAGTGTGCAGTTTGTAGCGGGACAGAGTGAGTATACATATATATATATATACATATACATATATACATATACATATACATATATACATACATATATACATATATATGTATATATGTATGCATATATGTATATATATATACATATATACATACATACATACATACATACATACATATATATATATATATATATATATATATATACTCCCTCCGTCCCATAAATTTATAGGCTTTTGCCAATGCACGGAAATTAAGGAGGAAGTATTATATTGAAAGTGTTGTGAGTGTGAAAATAAAATAGGAGAGAGTATGAGTGGAGAGAATAGTAAATTATAATGGTGATATGAGTATTAAAATAATGTAGGAGAGAGAATGAGTGGAGGGAATAGTAAAGATTCCTTTCCATTTTGGGAAAGTTATATATTATTGTGGGACGCCCAAAATGGAAAATTATTGTGGGGCGGAGGGAGTATATATGTATATATATGATGCTGCAAGAATTGTGCTGTAATCAATCTCCGTCCAGCTGCAAGATTAATCACCTGACTTTTGACCTGAAAACAGAATCCACGACTGGCCGGAATGGTCTCCGGCGAAGATCTTCGGGCGTGAGAGTAAGTATGGAGTATTTTAGAGCTTATAAGTTATAAAGAACAATGTATTCAGAATAACAAATAGCAATTACCTTGAAACGGTTGATATTGTCATGTATTTATAGTTGTAAATGAGAGTTATATTTGTAATAGGATTGTGCTAGATCTCTAGAATCGTGGATCAGATTAGCATAAGAGATCTTGTCCATGAATAACTCCTGATTTGTAGGGAGTCCGTTATGGAAAGAATTGTTTTCACGTCTGGACTCTGTAGGTCGACGTAGTATCGTAGGTCGAGGTCGTCTGTTTGAATCCAGGTCGACTGATGGATAGGGTCGAATCATACCCGAATAGAATCTGGATCGTATATCGGACGATAGCTAGGTCAGGACCATGTAAGTCGGACAATGAGCTAGGTCGACTGATCTTGCTGATGGGCCTTGGGCATAGTAATAGCTGGGCCTAGCCCACTTAGAATGTGGTGGAAATAACATATAAATAACTGGGCTTGCACGTTGGGCCTAGCCCGTCACTTTTATTTCGTTCAGTGGCCCCCAACTTTCTGAGTTGATTTTTGTCGACCAGGGAGTTAAAAGAAATTTTGATGAAGTTTGAAGTAGATCGCAGGTCGATGCTCGAACTGATGGTTGGTCGACCTGTGATGACGTGGCTCAATCCTGGACGTTGATTGTGGACGGCTGGATTAGTAGAAGTGCCGTATTTTCTGTAATCATTGATTTTTTGACGTTTGGAAAACTGCTTCGGAAACCTCTTTGATGCATTAATTGTGAAATTAACCGTTTGAAACCCAAAAACCTTCCCAATTCAGGAAAGAATTAGCAGGGGTATTTAAAGAAAATCCTTTTCCTTTTTGGCTTTTTACAAATCTACAATATTCAGGCGTATATTTTCGGCGACAGGCAAAGCAAAGCTCTTGATCTCCGGTGCCCCTTGTCCTTTATTTTACTCGTTACGACCTTCGTCACCAACTTAATTTGATGTATTCTTCGATTTCTTTGCTTTTCCGTCTTGTTTTCGAGCTTTTGTTGATTTCTGCCATGGCTAGGACCTTTAGCTGCGAACCTGGGGCCTAGTATGGGTATTGCACTATAAATCACCGAATATACAAACACATTGGAGGAGTGTGGAAGGAGATATCCATGACTGAGTGCGCCTCCATCTTGACAAGGTGGGGATTGACCTTTAGCGAACTAGGTTTGCCTGTAGGAGAGAGCTTGGGAGATTTAGGAGTAGAAGACCCACATGTTGTGTCTTTTCATCATTTTCACGAGTTACTCGACCATCTTGCTCTGTTCTATGTCAAGGATCCCAATAAGCCCTCCTTCCGTAGAAATAGAAAGGGGTTTCCAGGGGAATCTAGGTCGTCCTTAGGTAGGTCGCCTGAGTATGAACATATGACTGATTCCCTTGTTTCTTCTTCTTCAGATATGGCAGCTCAAGGGGAGCTTCAGCTTCTACTTTATCTAGCCCGGATTGTAGACGCATTTGACTCCTCTGTTGCTAAGGGGAGAAATGAGAGAGGTTATGTACCTCCTAATCCAATTAGAGGAAAATGGAATTCGAAGTCTCGTGTGGCCATGGTGTTTGGCTTCTGTGAAGTAGACAGGAAGGAGTTTGGGGTGACTCACTAAGCCAAGAAGGAATTTATGTCTCGGTTTGGGACCTTCACTTCTGATCCTACTAGGGTGGCCTTTTTCTATGGCCAGTTTGAGGCTGACTTGAGACTTCCCTTAGATCCCTTCGTGAATGAATTTCTTGAGTGTATGAACGCCTTACCTCTCCAGCTGGGAGCTAATACTTGCAGGGTTCTGGTATGCTTTGCAATGGTTTGTAGATTTTTAGGATTTGAGCCTTGTCTTCATGTTTTCAGGATGTTCTTTAAGATTATGCTAGACAAGGTAGACTTGGGAATTAGCACCCCATCTAGACCTCATGCCCAAAAGCTTTTTGTCAATCTTCCCAGCAAAGTAAGTGGCTGGAATACTCACGTTATGGTAGTAGAGAGTAGGAGGGGCTGGGAGTTCCCTCTGCCAAGTGCTGAGTCTGAGGTGATGAAGGAGGAGGACTACTGGATGCCAGACTGGAGTGATGACTTGTATAAGAAACTTGTAGAGGTAGCCGTTAGGGGGCCCATCAGCTGGGATATTCTAGGAACCACCAAGAATAATTATATCCAGGCTGGAATGATGCTTGGTAAGGGGGATGTAGTTCCCTTGGTCCCCATAGTTAGGTGCTTGAGATATCCCGACTGGGTTACCCATGAGGGAGACAGATTTAGATTTGAGAGCCAATGCCATGAGTGTAAGAGGACCCCTGGTTACTGAAGAGAGAACTTGGACCACTTTGGGGGTAAGTTTTTACTTGTTTTTTTGTTCCCTAGCTCGTCAATTAATTTGCTCGCATGTAGAACTTTAGCTCGTACATGTTTTACTCGTATGTAGAACTTTTAGCTCGTACATGTATGTAGAACTTTTAGCCCGTACATATTTTGCTCGTATGTAGAACGTTTAGCTCGTCCACAACTTCTAACTCTGGACCATCTCTGAATTGTAGGGTCTCGATAATGATCTTTGCTCGTCGATCGATGTCTTACCTATATCAAACTAACACTTTGTTTTTTGTCTTCTACAGTTCTTACCCCGGAGCAAGAAGCGAATATGGGTCGCGTTGTTAATGTGAAGAAGAGTAAAAGAAGCTGTGGGGCTACTAATGCCCGAGAAAACCGCCAAAAGGAGGCTGAAGATCGTCAAAAAC
Source organism: Adenophora triphylla var. japonica (assembly GCA_022495995.1). NCBI lineage: Eukaryota > Viridiplantae > Streptophyta > Magnoliopsida > Asterales > Campanulaceae > Adenophora > Adenophora triphylla. Next base: position 42,923 of record JAFEMH010001037.1, read on the forward strand.
TGTTTAAGTTTATTGATGAAGAGTCTGATAAGCTGATCCCTATTGAGGAGGATGAGTCTGAACAGATGGAGGCGGAGAAAAAAGAGGGAGCTGCCCAAGATACCCTAAATGTTAGAGCTGAGCCGGAGACCGAGCCAGCACAGGAGCTATTGCAGGAGGCTCCTCGAACTAGATCCAGGACTCCTGTTGTTGATCTGGAAGGTGATGATGAGGAGGAGGATGAACGTCCCCTCAAGATGAAGAAAAGATCCAAAACTAACCCCCAAACTGAAAAAGGGAAAGCTACTGCCAAAAGCTCTCAGTCCCAAATAATCCAACTCTCCTACCCCGAGTTAGTTCAAGCTCGGGTAAATAAGCTTAGTGATGTCTCGTTCCTTACGGGGGTCGACAGTTCCAGCAGGTCGTACCCAGAGCTGGAGTATGGAAAGGTAGTGGTGAGACGGGCTGCTGACCAGGATCTCGTTAGCAAGTACACTGATAAGGGCCTTACTGCTGAGATATTCAAGGCTAGGTCGGGGCTGGTCCACTTCGAGGTAACACTTTTAAGTTTTCACGTACATACCATTCTTTTTTCTTGCTTGTATTTTCGTCAAGTTAGTCGATCTGATCCTTGGGTTTTGCTGTTGTAGGCTCTTGCTATGGTTGATCTAGCTACGAGCTACTGGAAAGCCTCTGAGGAGAAGGACAAACTTTCCAAGACTATGTTTGATCGAAAGTCTACTGAGCTGGGAACGTTGGAGAAGAAATACGCCGACCTTGAGGAGAGACATGATGATCTGGATTCATCTTATGAGTCTCTTAAGCTTGTGAAGGAAGATGCTTTGAAGGACAAGGAAGAAGCCTGGGGGAAGCTGGGAGAGGCCAAGACGGAGCTAGCGGCGGTCAAGCTTGGGAAAGAGAAGGTGGGGCAGGAACTGGAGGTAGCGACCCAGAAGTTGGAAGAGAGCACTGCCATGCTGGCTAAGCAAACCTGAGGATCTTAAGGCTGCTAGTCAACTATGGGAAGAGGAGGCCCAGGCTAAGTTGGAAACTGCTGTCGAGGCTGCTATTGAAGCTTACAAGGAGAGTGACGATTGTCATAACTATGTCACTGAGTAGGCAAGATCGTTCTTTGATGTGGGTCGCCGCCATATGGTTCGCCGCATCTTAGTTGATCCTTCAGCCGACCTATCCATTGAGCAGCTAGCCAAGTGGGCCTCAGAGGAGCAGTACGACATGGCAGCTCCTCAAGCTCACCCTCTTGTCCCGTATAATGATAATGATTTGGCCGCCCTAGCTAACGAGGATGCTGAGATGGAGGCAGAGCCTTGGGTGTTGCCTCCCATTGAGCCAGTAAATTTCAATACTATACCGAAGGAGCTTGAGGATCCTGATAAGCTAGCATTCGATGTTGATACCCCCAAGTATGCGTTTACTGAATCTCGCAAGCTCAACAACAAGAGAAAGATTTGGGTGATCAAGCTACTACCAGCGATCAAATTGAAGCCGATCCAGCTGTTTGACCTTTCTTGAACATTTAGTTGGTTGTGTAACAAGACATGTTCCCAAACAATTTTTTGTTTTTGTGTATATATTAATGCCTTGGCCTAACTTTTGGGAGGCATCTTAACTCGTAATATTTTATTTGGCTAAGTCATGGCCTACTTTGGGGGTCTTGCTTTTAGTTTAATCGTAGCTGACTTTTTATACTTGAATCTTTTGCTTTTGATCCTTGTATGAATGTATGTCGAACTAGATTTGATAGAATGAACGAGATCATTACGAGCCTTTGGTCGGACTACTTTTTAGAAATAAAGTCGACCTAATACTTGGCTCCTTTGATAATAAGATTGACTAAGAGTCAAATCTTATTAGAACGAGGTCGACTACGAGTCATACCTGCTTAAAGGAACGAGGCTGACTAAGAGTCGAGCCTGTTAGAATGAAGTCGACTAAGAGTCGGACTTGTTAAATGAACGAGACGGATTAAGAATCGAGCCTGTTTAAAGGAACGAGACTGACTAAGTGTTGAGCCTGTTAGAACGAAGTCGACTAAAAGTCGGACTTGTTAAATGAACGAGACTAATTAAGAATCAAGCATGTTTAAAGGAACGAGGCTGACTAAGAGTCGAGCCTGTTAGATCGTAGTCGACTAAAAGTCGGACTTGTTAAATGAATGAGACTGATTAAGAATCGAGCCTGTTTAAAGGAACGAGGCTGACCAAGAGTCGAGCCTGTTGGAACGAAGTCGACCAAAATTCGGACTTGTTAAATGAACGAGATTGATTAAGAATCGAGCCTGTTAGAATCGATGCATAAACGTAACACAATTTTTGGTTGGATAGAACTGTAACTTTATTGAAGTAGTAGCACGATTATATAGAGAGCGGGGAGCTAGAACTGAAAATGAACTCAATCTTGAAAACAGAAACTAAAACTGAATCTTAAACTAGTAAACTGAACTGGAAAACTGAACTAGAAGTAGTATCTGATAAGGTGGGTAGCAAGCCACGGGTGCTTCAACTCCTCACCATCTCGATGGGCGATCATGTAAGTTCCTTCCTTAATAACTCGAGTAACGATGTAGGGACCTTCCCAGTTGAGAGATAACTTGTTCATCTGAGTTCTCCTTCCAGTTGACTCGATCCTTCTTAACACATGGTCGCCTACTTGGAACAATCTTATCTTTACTTTCTTATCGTGGTAACTCTTAGTTTTCTGCTTATAGTTGATCATCCGTAACTGAGCTGTATCTCGCTTCTCGTCGAGTAAATCCAAGTCGATCAATCTGTTGGTGTCTTTCTTCTCCTGATCAAAGAAAACTACTCTTATTGTAGGGAATTGTAGCTCGGGCGGTGGCATGGCCTCTGATCCATATGCAAGAGCAAAAGGGGTTTCACCCGTGGGCCCCTGAGTGGTTGTGCGGACTGCCCAGAGAGCGATGGGAAGTTCGTCCAATCAGTTGCTTCGTCGACCAACTAAACCCGTCTTAAGTGCAGAAAGGACCAGTTTGTTCGCTGCCTCAGCTTGTCCGTTGCCTTGAGGATAGGCGACTGAAGACTTCCAATGTTTGACTCCAACCCTGTTCATTTCTTCTTCGAAAGCTGTGGAGAACTATGGCCCGTTGTCCGACACTATAGCTCGAGGAATCCCAAATCGGCACCAAATGAAGTCGTGGATAAAATTGATGGCGTTCACCTCTGTAATCCTAGCTAATGGCTTAGGCTCAACCCACTTTGTAAATTAATCATTAGCAACGATCACATACTTGCACTTTCCTCGGGCGGGTGGGAAGGGACCAATCAAATCTACTCTCCACATATCGAAGGGCCAAGTTGCGACCACTGGAGTTTGCTTGGTTATAGGCAAGTGAGGTAGGTCGGCAAATATTTGACACTGATCACACCCTTGAACGAAGTCGTGAGCGTCAGCCCTCATGTGCGGCCAATAATATCCCAACGTAATCAACTTGTTGGCCATAGTTCTGGCCCCCGGGTGTCCACCACAAACCCCACTATGTACCTCGTACATCAGCTGAGTAACTTCTTGAGGGTGAACCTATATTAATAATGGCTTAGTGAAGGACCTCCTGAATAACGCGTTTCCTTGAATAACGTACCTCGGAGCCTTTTTCTTGATAGCTCGAGCTGCTTTCTCATCATCAGGTAGCTCGCCGGTCTCCAAATAGGCTCGCATTTCCTCGATCCAGCACTTGGTGTAGACCCAATCTCTAGTAGTATCCTTTAGGCATTGAATCTGAACTCTCTCATAAGATGGATGTTCAAGGTAAGAGATAGGTTCCCCATGCTGCTCGTCCAATGTAGCTAGTTTAGAGAGTAGGTTGGCCAATTCATTATCATCTCGATCAACCCTCTGTATCTCTCAAAATTCCAAGTCTTTTATCAGCTAGTTTTGAGAGTAGGTCGGCCAATTCATTATCATCTCGATCAAACCTCTGTATCTCCCAAAATTCCAAATAGGCTCGCATTTCCTCGATCTAGCACTTGGTGTAGACCCAATCTCTAGTAGTATCCTCCAGACATTGAATCTGAACTCTCTCATAAGCTGGATGTTCAAGGTAAGAGATAGGTTCCCCATGCTGCTCGTCCGATGTAGCTAGTTTTGAGAGTAGGTCGGCCAATTCATTATCATCTCGATCAACCCTTTGTATCTCCCAAAATTCCAAGTGTTTGATCAGCTCCTTCACCAGGTCGCAGTACTTGACTAAGGTCAGATTCAGGACTTCATACTCTCCTCTGACTTGATTTACTATCAACTGCGAGTCACAATAAGCCAAAATCTTGGTTGCCCCAAAGCACTTTGCATATTCGATGGCCGCGACCAAAGCTTCATACTCGGCCTGGTTGTTAGATGCTTCAAATTTGAATCTCAACGCTTCCTCGTAGACTGTCCCTGATTCTGGCTCGATTAATACAATCCCAGCTCCACTGACGTTCTTTGTTGGTGACCAATCATAGTATACTTTTCAGCAATCGTCGGGCAAACTTATGGTGGGCTGAGTTGCTGGTTCCTTTCCCTTTGTTTTCTCCTTCTGAGCTCGTACCTCGCTATCTTCCTTGGTGAACGTAAGCTCGACCAAGAAGTCTACCAAAGCTTGAGCTTTCAATGCCTTTCGAGGCCTATACTCAATGTCGAATTTTGTGAGAGCAATTGACCAGTTAAGCAATCGGCCTGAACTTTCTGGCTTATGCAGGATTTCCCCCAGGGGTGCATTAGTTAGCATGACAATAGGATGAGCCAAAAAATAGGCTCGCAACTTCCTGGATGCTACGACCAAGGCATGGGCCACCATCTCTTTATTATAGTATCTGCCTTCCACATCAGACAAGGCCTTGCTCACATAATATACGGGCTTCTGAAGCTCTCCTTCTTCTCGAACTAAAATAGTGGCCACAGCTTGGTCGCCAACAGGCAGATAGACGAACAATGTTTCCCCCATAACCGGGCTGCTCAATAATGGCGGAGAGGCGAGATATTCCTTAGGCTACTGGAACGATGAATGACATTCGGCCGTCCACTCAAAATCTTTCGTCCCTCTCAAAGATTTAAAGAAGGGGAGAGATCTCTCCGCCGACTTAGCTATAAAGCTACCTAGGGCTGTCACCCTACCATTGAGTCGCTGCATCTCCTTGATATTCGTAGGCTCCTTCATGTCAACTAGAGCCTTGATCTTTTCCGGATTTGCTTCGATACCTCGCCGAGAAACCATAAAACCCAGAAACTTCCGAACTGCTATTCCGAACACACTTGCTAGGATTGAGCTTCATGTCGTTAGCTCGCAAATTGGCAAACGTTTCCCTTAGGTCGACCACGTGACGTCCGGCCTTTGTTTTGATGACCATATCATCGACGTATGGCTCCATGTTTCAGTCAATTTGGGATTACAAGTGTTTGCTTGGCACTTCTCCAATATATTTCTACACCGGCTAATGTGAAGACATAACCGGACGTCGACTTTCGACTATCTTGACATCCAGCAAAATTGGAATCGAAATACCTAACGATCTCAACATGATCCGACTTTGTATATGTAAGCATGTAGTCCTTAGTATTTTGTAGGTATCTCATCAGTCTTTTGGCTGCAACTCAATGTTCTCTCCCCGGATTACTTTGATGTCGACCAAGCATCCCAACAATAAATGAAAGGTCTGGACAAGTATATACTTGTGAATACATTAAGCTTCCTATTGCTGATGCATAAGGGATATTTTCCATATACTTGGATTCTATATTATTTTTAGGACATTGCTTTAAACTAAATTTGTCTCCTTTAGAAACAAGAGTGTCATGCGGTTTACAATTTTACATGCTAAATTTTTATAATACCTTCTCTATATAGCCCTTTTATGATAATCCTAAAATACCTCGTGATTGATCACGATGAATTTGGATTCACAATACAAAAGATGACTCACCAAGATCTTTCATTTCAAACTTATTTGATAGAATTTTTTTAGTTTCTTTAAAAAGGTCCTTATCATTACTAGCAAGTAAAATATCATTCACATATAAGACCAAAATTATAAATCTACTCCCACCGAACTTATGGTACACACAATCTTCAGCATGATTCGTTTCAAAACCAAATGAAAGAATTACTTGATTGAATTTTAAGTACAATTGATGAGAAGCTTGCTTGAGATCATAAATGGATTTTTTAAGTTTACAAACTAATTGATTAGTTTGATCTAAATCAGTCACCATTTCTGGTTTCTTCATATAGATAGTTTCCTCGATATCTCCATTGAGAAAAGCCATTTTTACATCCATTTGATGAAGCTCAAGGTCAAAATGTGCTACAAATGCCATAATGATCCTAAAAGAGTTTTTAGACGATACCGGAGAAAATTTTTCTTTATAATCAATGCCTTCTTTTTGAGTGAATCCCTTAGCAACAAGACGAGCCTTATGTCTTTCCGCATTACTTTGTGAATCCCTTTTGGTTTTAAAGACCCATTTACATCCAATGGGTTTCACATTTTTAGGTAATGGAACAAGGTCCCAAACGTCGTTGTCTTTCATGGATTTTAACTCTTCATTTATGGCATCGATCCATTTATGAGAATTTGGACTATTATTGGCTTCATGGAAGGTGAGCGGTTCATCTCCCACTAAGGCTAAATGTTCCTCATTCTCAGCAAGATACACATCATAATCAGTCGAAATCGCACTCCTTCTTACTCTATTAGATATCCTTAAGGGCACCGGTTTTTATTTATTTTGAGGTAGTTGAATTTGATCCTCATTATCAACATTTTCATGTTATTCTATATTTATAGGAGATTCTATATTGTTTTGAATTATATGTTTTTGTTGAATTTCAGGTACAAGTACTTGATTTTCAATAGGAACTATGGGAAGAGGTATAAAAATGGATTTCCCTTCCTCTTCAAATTCAAAACTATTCCCAATTCCCCTCTAAATTCAACATTCTCAAAAAACCTAGCATTTCCCGTCTCAAAAAAGGTTCTAATTTTCGGGTCATTAAATTTATATCCCTTAAATCTCTCAGCATACCCCACAAAGTAACTACTAATGGTCTTTGCGTCCATTTTTCCCTCACTAGGCCTATAAGGTCTTGCTTTTGCTGGACAACCCCATACATGAAAATGATTTAGGGACGGTTTCTTATTCGTCCATAATTCATAAGGAGTTTTGTCGGTAGCCTTTGAAGGATCTCTATTAAGAATATAACCAGCGTTTTTTAATGCATCACCCCATAATGAGTGAGGTAAAGAAGTACAAGGAATCATACTTCTTACCATATCCTTAAGGGTTCTATTACGTCTCTCTGCTACACCATTCATGCTAGGTTTACCCGACATGGTGTGTAGTGAGGGACAATCCCCCACTCTTAAAGATAGCGAGCAAAAAGGACCCGGACGTTGTTCACCGGAACCGTCATTCCGTCCGTAGTATTCTCCACCACGATCAGATCTAACGTTCTTAATAGTCTTTCCATTTTGATTTTCAACTTTTGCATTAAAAGACTTGAAAACGTTCAATGATTGAGACTTTTCATGAAGCAAATAAATGTATTCATAACGAGAGTAATCATCTATACACGTAACAAAATATTGTTGACCATTCTATAAAGGGTAGTGAATGGTCCACAAATATCCTTATGAATTAGTTCTAAGGCGTTTGATGCTCTAAAGAATTCTTTCCCTTTGGTATTTGTAAATTTTCCTTTAAATAAGGCATTCAATACAAAAGTTTTTATCCGGAATATCAAGTTTTTTTAAGATTCCCTCCGACACAAGCATATCAATTCACCTTTTTGAGATATGACCCAAACGCATATGCCATAAGGTATATGAATTTTCACTTAATAACGTTCGTTTAGTGCTTTTAGTTTTGGTTTCATTAATATGGGACTCATTAAATGACTTGACTGTGTCAAGTAAATAAAGATTATCACTATATGATAAATCACTAGTACAAACAATTTTGGAATTAAAATAATAATCACACTTATTATTGCCAAACGAACAGGAATAACCTTCCCTGTCCAAAGTAGTGATTGAACAGGAATAAAGATTATCACTATACGATAAATCACTAGTACCAACAATTTTGGTTTCATTAATATGGGACTCATTAAATGATATACCTTTCTTAACACGCCAATCGTGATACTTAGGGTAGTCGTTCTTTATGTGAGTAAGGTCCTTACAAAAGAAGCATTTCTTAACTTTTTGCTAATTTGATGATCCCTTATGCTTATTACTTGCAACCGCAATTTTCTTTCCTCTTCTTTTAGTCCCATGAGAAGAGGTATATGATAAGTGAGCACTTTTTGGCTTAACTTGCTTCATTTTATCTTCCTCTTGTGTCACATGTGAAATTAATTCATTAACATTTCACTTATCCTTTTGACAATTATAGGTCACTTCAAAATGACCAAACCGAGGAGGAAGAGAGATCAAAACCAAATGCACGAGTAAATCTTCCGAAATTTCTAACTTAAGTGCATTTAGTTTTGTCGAGAGATGAAGCATCTCAAGAATGTACTCCCTTAAGTTTCTGTTACCCTTGTACCTCATGGAAACAAGCTTCCTCAAGGAAGCAATTGTTTTCAATTTCTCGCTTTTTGCAAAGCGTTATTCAAGGGTATCCAGAAAACCCTTAGCATTGACGTCCTCATAAACGCTATTCAAGAATGTTTCGGGACGACATTCTTCATGATCATTAGGCTCACGCGATTGGAACGGTTCCACTTCTCAACACTTAAGCGAACTTCATGAGTGCTTTTATCAGTGGGAGCAGCGGGACGTAGTTCCCTTAATGCGAGATCAATGTCCATACGGCCCAAGATCATAGTAATTTTATTTTTCCAAGTTTTAAAATTTGTCCCATTAAGCATCAGAATGTTATTCATAGCAATAGTGATTGATGAAGCATTTACTAAATCTGTTGGGGTAAGAACAAAGAATGTAATACAAAACATGTATAAGCAACTACATATAAGAGTGATTAATCATATCAAATGAATCTCATCTATAAGATAACTAACATAACATAAAAATAATCTTTGAATTGCGAGTTGACTCAAAATATAATTATCATTAGGTAAGCAAGAAATCAAACAATGTCTTAATCAAATACTTAATCTTCCTTTGGGCTGATTTAAGTACTCAAAAAATAACCTAATGATCTCTTACTTGTTACCAAATGAATGTGTAAATTTAGTCAAATAAACGATTGTTCATTTAAAACCTAACAGTTCTTTTAGATACCGCAAGTGCACGGGCTATAATAGTATAGCAAATGCAAGTACAGGTCGATCCCACGAGGACAGGGTTTACTTTAGAAAATATTTGTTTTTACAGAATTAATGAAAATAAAATTGGGAGAATTTTGCTTTGGTTCAAGAAAATAATAAAATATACACAGAATACTTTAGTTGAATTCTTATAAAATGAAGACATTCCCAGGATTGGAAATCAAACAACATGTAGTCAACAAATAAGTCAAGTTTATAGAAAATCTAATTCAATGTATTACTCAAGGATGATACGTTAAATTGTGCATTACTTGTCAATCGAAGGCTTTGCACATGTATTCTCTATTATTCATGCCCTATCTCTCAATGGTCCATTCATAATAAGAATCCATTAAGTTCTGGTTAAAATCCATGTATTTTCCACTAAAGGACCATCCCTAGGCTATTAAACTACTCTCGTGATTAAAGGACCATCCCTAGGCTATTAAACTACTCTCGTGATTATTGGAGCCTAGGCTGCATGGAGTGGGTCACTTGTGTCGCACGGCCTTTCGCTTCGCTTTTCCATGGTCAATTGTGCCGCACGACTTGTCCAGCCATGTAACCGTTTTTGGCGTTAACAACTGATTCTGGAACCTTCTGTGATAATTCCCAATAGGTCCAAATCTGATAATTCCTGGTAGGTCCTTTTATATGGAGAAATCACTCACAAGTACTTCCTTCATAAGAACTTTAAGAAAAATTTCCGGAAGACTTGGAATTGACCGGGAATTTACCAAAATGCCCCTAGTGCAGTTTTATTACATTAAAAAGCACTTTTAAAGGGTCGCGAATTGGATTGGCGTACTCACAGTTTCAAACCTAACGGTTCTTTTAAATACCGCAAGTTCACGGTCTATAATAGTATAGCAAATGCAAGTAAGGATCGATCCCACGAGGATAGGGTTTACTTTAGAAAATATTTGTTTTTACCGAATTTATGAAAATAAGATTGGGAGAATTTTGCTTTGGTTCAAGAAAATATTAAAACATACACATAATACTTTAGTTGAATTCTTATAAAATGAAGACATTTCCGGGATTGGAAATCAAACAACATGTAGTCAACAAATAAGACATGTTTATAGAAAATCTAATTCAATTCATTAATCAAGGATGATATGTTAAATTGTGGATTACTTGTCAATTGAAGGCTTTGCACATGTATTCTCTATTATTCATTCCCTATCTCTCAATGGTACGCATAATAAGAATCCATTAAATTCTGGTTAAAATTCACGTATTTTCCACTAAAGGACCATCCCTAGGCCATTAAACTACTCTCGTGATTAATGGAGCCTAGTTTGATTTATATGGTTCCGCTAATCAAGATTCTTTCGCGGGATACTTCTCTTGATTAGCTAATATTCATACAAAGCATGGACGTCATCATATTTGTAGGCGTGACAAAATGATATAAAATGTATTGATTATGAAAGGTGAAAGAAACTTTAAACTTGATTAACAAAGAAGACTACATTATGCTGAATTTTTCAACCCCAAGAATTAGGGGGATTACTCACAACCCATAATAGATATAAACATAATAATAAAAAGATAAGAATGGAAATACTTATGCTTTTGCAGAAAAACAGATTTAAGAGAAAACTTCAGAATTTTTATTGCTTGATCTTCAATAATAACTTCAAGAATAATCTTGGAGTATTGTGTACAAATGAATTGCTAGAGTAATTGTATACTTTTACGTGTGTTTTCTATCGGTTATAGATATCTCAAACCGAGTACAAAGGGTCATATTTATAGGCATTTTGATTGAAGGGTGCAACTCTTCGTAAAAGGCACCGTTGATGAACAGGAGGGTGCTCGACCGAGGCAAGGAAGGTGCTCGGCCGAGTAAGTCATTCCTCAGCAAGCCACATTTTCTCCCTTCATGCTCGGCCGAGTCAAGGAGGTGCTCGGCCGAGCAGCAGCTCCTTTGACTGGTCTTCTGCATTTTTCATTTATGGCCCCTCTATTTTAAAGCTTTTGCTCTAAGCCCTTTATACTTCATAAAATGACTTAAAACCTGTAAAATTATATAAAATATCAACCAAGCGTAAAATCTAAGATATATGGTAAAATAAGCTCACTTTATAGTTAATTGGTATTTAAATTTAAAGTAAATAAATAAATATAAATACTATAAATGTCTATAAAATAGCCATTTATCAATTCCCCCACACTTAAACCTTGCTTGTCCCTAAGCAAGTTTGAGATAAAAAATAGAAGAGCGAGAAGTAAACGGCCAAAAAGAAAGATAAAAATAAATAAGTGGTTCCCTTTCAGATTCTAAGTGTTGCTAAAGATGTTGCATTTAAGAAAATCATTTTCAACATTAATTCATATTATTAAAAAAAATTGAAAATATTTTCTAAAAAGAATCCTTTTAATGTATATTGGAATATAGATAAAAGAACTATAATTTAATCTTCGCATAAATAAATGCTTTCTTTAAGCAAGATTTTGGAATGTAGGGGCATGGAACTGAAAAAGATTTTTAAGATGAGAAAGATTTGTTTATGCGACTTTTAAGGAGTTAAAATGATGATTTTCACTTAAGTAAGACACTTTAGGGATTTTAGCACAACATTCTTGGATCACAATTTGATGGACGTGTTAATGGAAGTGGAAAGGAAGGGGTCAAGGCTAGCATTTTAGGTAGCATTTTTAAAAGATGATACAAGTTTTTGAAATGCTATCACACCTTGCTTCTTTATTGTCTTACTCTAATAATGATTTATTCATTTTGATTTTTGAGTGGAGATGTTTATTGAAGCAAGGCGTGTTTATTTTTACGCTAACTAGCCTTGAAGATGAAATAGAGGTAAAAGTGATCCAATAAATGGTGCATAAAGAGATAAGTGTCTTTCCGAAAATGAAATTCAAAAGATGAAAGTCCCGGCGTGCAAAAATAATTTTTTCGAATATAATGATAGTATCCAATGCTCAAACTTTTCACAAAATAATGCTTTTTAGAGTAATTTTATTTATACTATATTAATTTATAACTATTTCATCTATGTTCTAATATACCTTTAAAATTGTTTTCTAGGAAATGTTTTCAACTTTTTGAAAAAAATATGAATCAAGGATTTGAAACTGATTTTTAAAGGTAATAAATATAAGCTTTTTAATGCTTAGAACACTTTATCATCATAGGGATTTTTTTTTTTGAGTTGCATACAAAGAAAAGAAAAAGAAAAATGTAACTAAGATATTAAAAGAAAAACTAAATAAAATGCAAGATTATCTCCCACACTTAAATTAAAAGTTGTCCTCAATTTTTCAAGGACTAAAAAATATGGTAGGGAAAGAATAAAAAAGAGACTCACAGTGGTGGTGGTGGTGGGTAGAAGTTTTCCCAATGTCTCATTCCGTAGTCGTAGATGTGATCAACCCTTCCTTGAACATGTTGTATACATCCTTCAATATTCTCTTGGAATTGATTGAGGTTTTGGGTGAAGTGATTGAATTTTTGAAGCATTTGGGTTTGTTGGATGGACATTTGGTTAGATTGATGGTAAAAATTGGGTGGCATTTGGTTTTGGTTGGGGTTGGTTGGTTGGTTGTTGTTGTTCTTCTTCTTCTTGTCCCAAGTTCAAATATGCATTCCCCTCCTCAGCTTGCCCCAACAAAGGCGGGAAGGACCAAGTATTCAGTTGGTTTATTGATACCACCGGAATGTTGGTGTTTGGCATAATGGCATAAGGTGTTTTGTTAGCACCACCTCCCACAAACCAAGTATACCTTCCTTGCTCACCCTCGGCAATCATGTTCATCACTTTTAGGGCTGCTACATCAAGCACCCTTGATCCTCTAACCGGCACCCAAGCATCGGGACCTTCCTCCGGTAGTTGAATACAAACATAGATTGTTATGAGGGTTATCATCCCTCCTATATGAATATCACCGGGAAAACTAGGGGAAATGTGATCCCAAAGTCGGTCAATTAACCACTTTCCTAAATTTATCTCCCCATACCCCGTAACAAATGCCCATAAAAGGAATAATTCAGTCCTTTTGATTGTCCCCTTATCTTCCCTTGTGAAAATGGTGCAAGCATACATTCTATGTATATAACGGAGGACATGATAAATTATTAAAGAGGCTTTGGATCTTTTGGGGAGGAAAGGAGTGTGGCATGTGATTTACATCCAAAATAAATCTTCATTGAAATGAGGAGGGGGGATATTTGTGGCGTTTCTTGTGTTAGGCCAACCAAGAATATCATTGACCTCTTCAAGGTCAAGGGCGTAGTGAACGTTTAGAAGCCACAATCCTAACTGAGCTTCCTCAAATTCTTCACCCGTTTCTTGATCCAACAAAGTCCTTATTCGTTTAGTCAAAGAACTTAAGAACTCAAGGTTCATGTGTTTTCGTAGGTTTTCTCACTCATTTGCAAAAAATCCCCTCTATTCAATCCTTGATGCAAAGCCCGAATGTTGCCCCTAATTCCCAAAACTCTCATTGTATATAGGTCGGGGAATTGTGTGGGCTTAATGGATTTCCCACATAACTTGGCAAATCTAGCCTCTTCGGATTGGGATTGAAAATCAATCCCCAAAGTGTTCAGTGTTGGGGTTGGTCTAGATGTGGAGGAGCCGTCATTACGAGACCTCTTTGGGGCCCTAGTTGATGTTCTTCCCTTCCCTCTACCTCTATCCATGGCAAGATTAATATCTAGTGATCAAAAACCCAACTAAAAGCAAAATTAAGAGAGAGATTTTTGATACCTGGATTTGGAGAAGGAAGTTGCCTTGTAAACTTGTTTCCCTTCTTGATTGAAGCTCGAGTGTCCAAAAGATATCAACTTGGCTCACTAATCTAGGTAATTTTTGAATTTTTAGGCTTGGGGAAGAACTAGGGTTTTGGAATTTTAGAGGATCGGGGTGAAATTTTTGGGTTTTAAGGTTGGAAATGTGTTTGGCAGATGAAATTTGGGTGAAGGAATGGTTGATTGGCCGGTTTTAATGGTGTATTTGGAGGTTTTATGGTGGTAAGGGGCGGAGCGTTTGAGGTTTGGAGAGAGAGAGAGAGAGAGGAAAGGTTTATGGAGATGAAGTGAGGAGTCAAAGCTAAAGTCCTCGTTTTTGACTAAAAAATTTCTGCAAATTCGTCTTGCTCGGCCGAGCACCAACTTCCAGTCTCTTGCACCTTCTGTCCTTCCTTGCTCAGTCGAGTCAAGGAACTGCTCGACCGAGCACTTTTTCTGAATTTTTTTTAACCTACAAAACAAAATTAGAATTAAACATAAAAAAGAAAAAAATAAAAATAAATAATTAAAATAGAAATAAAATAGAAAAACAAAATTAATCCATCGGTTTATAACATCGATGATGCTTGTTTAAGGTCATTAGCTCGACCCCTTTCCGATAATCAAAATAGGCGATGCATGATATTGTGGTGGCCTATTGTCTCTAACAATTCATCATTGCATGCCCTTCGGAGTGATTGAGTTCGTACAAATCCTCCATCCCGTACCTTTTTCTGGTGAAATAAGCTTCCTATAATCTTTGCACGTTCGGTATTTTGAAGTGCTTTTCTTACTCGACTCTTTTACTCTTTCGAGTTTATTTGTTGAATGGTTAGTAACAGGACATGCAGAATAATTGAACACATTATTATTACAATCTAAAGATTTTTCATCTATTTCATGATTTATTATTTGATCTTTAGGTTGTGAACTTTCAACTTTTTCTCGAAAAGTGTCCTCGAGATTATTTTGCATATTAAATTCAACCTTTTCTTTTCCAACATTAAGAGAGAAGGTACCATTTTTTACATCTATTATCACCCCTGCGGTGGCTAAAATGGTCTTCCTAAAATGGCAAGAATTTATTGGTCTTCTTCTATTTTGAGGACAACAAAGTCGAGAGGGATTATTAAGTTCCCTATTCGACAGGGCATATTCTCCATTATACCTATAGGGTATTGTATATTACATCTGCCAACGCAATAAGGGATAGAGAAAGTGCCAGGATCTTTGAGCTTTGGTGGCAATTTCTTCTGCAAGATAGCACTTGCGTCTTCTGCCAAAATAATATTTTCAAATTCTTCAAATTTCTCTTTATCTGAAAGCATTTATTTTAAGGGTTTAGCATAAATAGGCATTTCTGGTATATTTTTCGAAGATGGGATATTTATATTTATAGAATCCAAAACCTCTAAAAAATCTATATAGTCCTCTTTTACTTCTGTTTTGACCAACCTTTGAGGATATGGTATAGGTGGGTCAAAATTTCTAGAAAGCCTAGGGGATTTTGTCCCCTTTTCAATGTTCGCATTAGTCTCAACTATCGACGGAGTTGGACTAATATCTTCTTCACTAGGGTAAACATCTGTCAATTCATTATCACTCCTAGTTTTTATCACGTTAACATGCTCGTTTGGCCTTTGAGGTTGACCGGGAAGACTCCCTTGTGGTTTATTCATTGTGTTGGCCTGGTAAGCTTATTGATTCTCAAGCATCTTGTTATGCGCGGCTAGGTTATCAAACCTAGCATTTAACATTTTAAAGCATTCCCTAAATTCATTATTAGTCTTTTCTTGAGCATTTTTATTCTCAACAACAAAGTCCATTAAAAGATCTAATTTGGATTTAGGGGGAGGGAAAGAATTTGAATTAGTATTGAAATTTTTTGATGCAAATCCCAGAGGTTGTGTAGAAGGTTATGGATTTAAAGCGTTGTTATTCTTATAGGAGAAGTTGGGGTGATTTCTCCATTCGGGATTGTATGTGTTTGAATACATACCCCCCTTCTGACCATAAGAATTAACAAAATTTACTTGATTACCAGAGGTAGCATCAAGTAGATCACAACTTTCCGTATTATGTGAGTTAGTCCCACATAATTCACAAACAACGTTAATGTTGTTCACGGGATTGACATTAAAATTTTCAAACTTTTTCAATATCATGTCAACTTTTGATGAAAGGAGAGTAACGACATCTACATTATACTTACCTGGAGTCCCTTGCGGTTGCTCCCTTTCATTCGACCACTAATAGTGGTTCAAAGCAATGTTTTCGATGAGGTCGTATGCCTCATCCACAGTTTTATTCATTAGCGCCCCTCCTGCAGCGGCATCAATGGTCTCTTTTGTCTTGAACGTGAGACCGTTGTAGAAGGTGTGCACAATCAACCTCTTTTCTAGCCCGTGGTGGGGGCACATCCTTAGGAGCTCTTTGAAACGCTCCCAAGCGTCATACAATGATTCGCTTCCTGTTTGGCAAAAGTTTGTGATCTTTGTACGAATCTGGGCGGTCTTGCTTGGTGGGAAGAAATGCCCTAGGAGAGCCTCTTGAACTTGGTCCCATGTTGTTAAGGAGTTCTGGGGGATCGAGTTCAACCATTGTTTTGCCTTGTCCTTTAGAGAAAATGGGAAAAGGCGCATTCTGATTGCTTCTGGTGTGACATCTTGAATGTGGGTGGTGTCACAATATTCCAAAAATGTTTGGACATGAAGATGTGGATCCTCGAAAGCTGTTCCGCTATATTGGTTGTTCATAATCATATGAAGTAGTTGCGACTTTATTTCAAAGTTGGTCGCATTAGCGTTCGGCACAACTATAGGAGATCTAGTTCCCGGGGTACTCGGATTAACGAAGTCCCTTAGGGTCCTAGGAGGTGTTGCAGGTTCATATTCCGCCATATGTTGATTTAACGCTTCTTTGAATCTTCTTAGCCTTTCGTGAAAACTTCTCTCGGGTTCTGGATCAAAATCTTTAAGGAAGGTCCGAGTCCGTTTCATAAACTGTAAAGAACACTCAACAAAGAAATCAAACGCAACAAATTTTTGGATTTTTTTTTAAATAAAACTAAAATAAGAGAAATATGTAGTAAATACAAATATAAAAAGTAAACCGTTTTCCCGGGCAATGGCGCCAAAAACTTGTTCGTTTCTTAATGTGCGCTCGCCCGAAATTTTTGGAAACATAAATAAAGGAGTCGCCACACCGTTTTTAAGAGGAAACATTGAAAACCTTTTTGACAGAGAAAATGGGTTCGAGGGTTAGGTTACGTGTTGGGAAGAACCGAGAGTTCACCCAACACGCCTCGTCCGTAGACGAGTCCTCCAATTGTTCAACATTCAATTCATCCAAATGTGTGTGCTAATGTGTGAGACAAGATATGTATGGAATGCATAGAAGTGCTTTGTTTTATTGCTCAAAGGGAAGAAGAAACAACTTGTAAGCCATTGACAATGGGAGGCCACATCCCATATTACAAAGGGGGAAAACAAAAATTACAATTAAAACGAACCTGCTGCAGAGGCTTGTTGTGTTGCGTGACACAGGACTTGAGGAGTCACTTGTGTCGCTTGACACTACAAGACACGTTGTAGAGATTTTACATTATTGAACAAAAAGAAAGTAAAAGCTATCTAATCACTTCAAAATGAATGTGGATATGGAAGATCCACACCCTAATTTGAGTGACAAACAAAAGGGGAAAAGGGAAACAAACTTACAACTGAAAGATGATTCTCTGCAGATAAGTCACTTGTGTCGCGTGACACAGGACTTGATGAGTCACTTGTGTCGCGTGACATAAGTAGCCCATCTGCAGGAATCTCACAATTTAAAATCAAAAGTTAACAAGGATCGATTCAGATCTAATTAATATACCAAATCAGCTCGGAATAGCACAGATTAATAACGAATTACCCAAGGGAGCATGGATATGGGAGATCCACACTCCCTTGAGCACCAAGCAACCAAGGGAGGTACAACCACAACACCAATATGCAATTAAACCAAGCAAAACCAATTTAACAGAGATATGGCAGTTGCGACTTGATAATCTAAAGCAGATGGAGCTTGATTATCAAGTGGAGGAAGAACAATTGCAAATAAACAAGTGAAAATGAGAGAGAAAGGGTGAAGAAACGCGTTACCCTTGTAGTCCTCTACTTCTACACCAAGTTAGGTGTGGAAGCCTTCAATTCAGCTACTAGGAGGTGCAAATGAACACCAATTGAATGCTCTTGTTCAGATCTTCAAGGGGTTATGGATTATGTGAAGGTGGGTTTATGATTTGGGTGAAGAAAAGGTGGAATTGGAGGGATTGGGTGTGGTTTGAGGAGAGAGAAGGGTTTCTGTCGTTAATTGGACAGAGTAACTTTAGGGTATTGGAAAAGGATCCTGATATGAGAGGGGGAGGGTCCAATTTATAGGCTGCATGGAGAAATCACTCACAAGTACTTCCTTCATAAGAACTTTAAGAAAAATTTCCGAAAGACTTGGAATTGACTGGGAATTTACCAAAACGCCCCTAGTGCAGTTTTATTACATTAAAAAGCACTTTTAAAGGGTCGCAAATTGGATTGGCGTACTCACAGAGCCCCTCGGCAACGTCACTTATGGAAGAAGTGAGGTTGTCGACAAACAGGACCCAATCCCAATGAGCGGCTGGGGATAAGGCGGAGGGCTGGACTATGACTTGATGGATCAGATGGCTGGACCTTTTAAGAAAGGATTCCTACGTATCCCTGGGAGGAAATCAAGCCAAATCGTAGTTCGGAGTATTCGAAGGAGACAATTAGGAGGTGTCTGACCCGATGAAAGACTGTTAGGAGGCGTCTTGACCCGAATAGACCATTAGGAGATGTCTGACCCGATAGAAAACTATTAGGAGGCGTCTTGACCCGACCAGACCATTAGCAGGTGTCTGACCCGATAGAAGACTATTAGGAGGCGTCTTGACCCGACTAGACCATTAGGAGGTGTCTGACCCGATAGAAGATTATTAGGAGGTGTCTGACCCGATAGAAGACTATTAGGAGGCGTCTTGACCCGACTAGACCATTAGGAGGTGTCTGACCCGATAGAAGACTATTAGGAGGCATCTTGACCCGAATAGACCATTAGGAGGTGCATGACCCGATAGAAGACTGTTAGGAGGCGTCTTGACCCGAATAGACCATTAGGAGGCACTACCAGAAAAAGGTGTTTTAGCGACGGAAATTTCCGTCGCTAAAATTAAATTTCCGTCGCTAAATATAAACACCGGCGGAAAAATTCCGTCGGTGGTCCGCCGCTACCAGCCCGACGCAGTGCTCCGACGGGTAAATTTCCGCCGGCATTTTTTGATTTTACCGATTGAATTTAATTCTGCCGGTGATTTAATGATTCCAGCGACGAAAATTTCCGCCGTTAAATCAATTTAATTTAATTAAATTTTCATTTCAGCCGGAAATTTCCGTCGCTGTAATAAAAATTAATTAAATTAAATTAATTTCAGCGGCGGAAATTTCCGTCGCTGTAATAAAAATTAAATTAAAATAAATTAATTTCAGCGGCGGAAATTACCGTCGCTGAAATTATTTTAATTTAATTTTATTTTTATTACTGCGACGGAAATTTCCGCCGCTGCAATTAAAATTAAATTAAAATAAATTAATTTCAGCTACGGTAATTTCCGCCGCTGAAATTAATTTATTTTAATTTAATTTTTATTACAGCGACGGAAATTTCCGATGCTATAATCAAAAATTAAATTAAAATTAATTAATATAGCGGCGGAAATTTCCGTCGCTGTAATTAAAATTAATGAAAATAAATTAATATCAGCGACGGAATATTCCGTCGCTGATTCTGAAATAAATTAAAAAAAATAATTTAAAATATCAATAAACCAAAATTTTTTGTACCTGATATAACAATTCAATTTATAAAACTAAAACTATAAAAACTAAAAATCAAATATCAGCGTACCAAATAAAGACTAAATATCACCGTACCAAATCGGGAGGGGGAGAGGGGGGGGAGAGGGGGGAGAGGGGGGAGGGGCTCCCGCGGGTACAAAATATCTCAAATGTTTACAAACAAGTATAAAATAGTACAAACAAGTCTAAACGAGCCATCAACAGCGCCAAATATCTCAAATATCAACTCGGGGGAGGCCGAAAATTACCCTGGGGGTCCTGGTCGAAACGAGCCATCAACAGCGCCAATTGTCTTTCAGTCTCTGCATGACGCCGATCAGTCTCCTCCTGCATCTGCGTCTGAACCGCCAAAGCCTCCGCAAGCTTTGCCCGCTCACGTCTCTCCTCATCCAACGCAGCCTGCAGACTGTCGACCCTCGGATCATGAAACGTGGTCGGTGCAACATTTCGCCGACGGCTGGTCGACGTCGACGGGCATTGCCGCCCGTAATCCCCCATCCCTAACACTCGGGCTCCTCTCTTTGGAAGTCCCTCAGAGGTGATCGAGTGCCAAACATCAGGCACGAAGGGGACGGGCTCGCCGGGAGGCGTTCCTTCGGGAACAACGGCGGCTTGATATGCACTCTGTCAAAATAAAACAAACAATTATAATCATATACACAATGTAAGGGGCATAAATAAATTTACATATTCAAAATCAAGTCATTTAATGATAGTTTACTTACAAAGGCATTAGCAGAGCGATCGTCAACCCATTGTGGAGGTTGATCGGGCGCTGTAGGATTCCGAAGATGGGTGCTAGCGTAAACATCCACAAAACTGATATTCTGGCCATGCTCCCTTTCCTATAAATAAAATAAGCGAGATTATTACTTTGAAATTGTATAAATGCAACATTTAAACTGATTTAAAAGCATGCATACACTACATTTACACTAAAACCATGGATTTCATAGCATCAACATGGCTCCCAGCTAACATACGTACATAAACCTATTTAAAAGCATCCATACACTACTACATTTAAACTAACATACATACCATGCGGTCGTGATGCTCGGCGACCGGGATCGTCCCCATGGTATGCATCGCCGCCGACCCCGAGGAGCCTGCTCTATTGGCCTTGGCATGATTGGATATAGCCTTCGCCGCATCCGATCCCCAATATTCGCAAAATTGACGAAACACCTCCTCGGTCATCCAAGTAGGTGTCGAGGGCTGTTGTCCCGCCGCGAGCCGATTAGTATAATAATTTCTCTTCGTGGTACCTATAAAAAATATGAATATCTCGTAAACATATAATGATGACATTATAAAATTAAAAGAGTATAATCATTGTTAATTAAACTAATTAAGGATAGATAAATATATTACCAATATGATCCCTAAATAGCTTGTGAGCCTGTATATCGAAAACATATCTAGCCGTCGCCTCGTCGATTTTCGGCGCCCAATAATATTTATCCTACAACATATAATGATAACATTACAAAACTAAAAGAGTATAATAATTATTAATTATAACATTTTAATAACAAACTAACATTTAAGTTTTAAATAAAAACCATTAACACATTACCTTAAACTCTTCCCACGCATCCTCCTTCTGCCTCGGTGGCAATGATTTCCAGTTGGGCCAATACTCGGTCATTTTCCGAGACCGTCAATATTGCCCGATCTTAGTCCCTGTGGTAGGGTATCCCCCTACAAACCTGCCAAGTATATTTATACAATAACATTTTAACTTAAATAATGAATTATATATAAAACAAAAAGGAACCAACTTATATCAAATTAATGAAGAGTTACTTACTGGTCATAATGTGACGATATCCGGACAAATATCCTCCCCTCAGAATTGACAGTAGTCTGAGTATCGACCCCAGAGGTGGAGCTAGTACTACTGCGTGAAGGGTCGACATCATCAGTACCGGATCGGGACGGTTGCGTCCCAGTAATAGATGTGTAGATGGGCTTAGTCTTCTTACCCTTTCCCTTTCTACTATAACTCATATCTGTATTACAGTAAAAATATTAATGTGACGACCCCAACCCTAGGCACTCATTTTTAAATATTTAATTATATGCTTTTAATATTCATGCTAGCTTTATGTGTTCAATATTGTCTTTAAAATTCTAAATTTAGGATAAATTGGGTGAGAAATAAATTTAGAATCTTTTATGAAATTATTGGACATTAAATAAATAAACATGGATAATAGTAAAAATGGGAAAATGATAAATAGTGTAGGGAGGTTAAATGAGTAGGATGAATTAATGGGATAAGGATTTAATTTTATTTTTTTTAAGTTAAAGTGAAAGCCTTGAGATTTGCATGGGGGGGCCAAATTGAGCCTTCCTTCCCCTAGGAGTGACAAGTGTCCCTCCCCTAACCTCTTACTTCCTCCTCCCCTCTCCCTCCTTCATTTACACTAAATCATCCTAGAGAAAAGCTTAGAATCCTCCATTGAAGCTCCCTCCTTCCAAGCTTTGGAATCCAAGACATTCTTCACCAAAATTCAAGTCCTAGAGCACCATTGAAGTTGGATGACCTTGAGGAAGCCATCTAGCTAGAAAGATCAACATTTCCTTGTAAAACCCTAAGGTGAGTTGTTATGATTCCTTTCTTCTATGTGTTCATGAGTTCTTTGATTGTTGTTCTTGTTCTTGAAATGATGATTCCTTACTTGGAAACCCAAATGGGTGTTGATTGATTAGAAAATGAACTTGGTTGAAGTTAGGGTTTAAGGAAGAGAATCTAAAGGGTTGAAATGGGTGGGATTTGTAGTGATAATCCTTCTAGGGTTACTTGGGTTTGGGTTTATATGTTTTGAATGGGACTTGGTAAGATGAGGGTGTTCTTGGGTGTTCTTGATCAAGCCATGGTAGAGGGAAAGAAGAACTAGGTTGAAAAGGGTTAAAAATCTGCAAAAAGGGGCTGGAGGAGACTTGGGCGGTCGCCCAAGTGGGTTTGGGCGGTCGCCCAAGCTGGCAGGAGGTCCAAATTCCCTTGAGGTACACTTGGGCGGTCGCCCAAGTGGGCTTGGGCGGTCGCCCAAGCTGGCAGAAACCATAAATTCCCTTGAAGTCCACTTGGGCGGTCGCCCAAGTGTAAGGGCGGTCGCCCAAGACCCTGAACCAAGTTTAGAGTTGTTCAAACCTAATCAAACTCGAACCAAAATGGAATCTCTTTAACCTAGATTAAAGTAGAATACTTTGGCTACACATTGACATCCTAAGTGATCAAAATGGAATTGGGGAAGTACTTTAAATGTTGCTTGGAAAGCGCTAGTTAACCTAGTTTGGTAACTTAGCAGAAATGATTCTAACTTGGTAAATTGAACTTGGATCTTCATAGAGGCCTTGTATTATTGTATAAAGACCTTGTAGGATGGATTGATGGTATTTCCTTGCCTTACTTTGAGTTCATATACATTGGTTATATTATGCATAGTGTGTTGATTTATTGTTGCACTATGATATTGGTTGGACATGAGTATATTTACCATGTTGATATATTGTTATCCCCTTTTGTGGATTGTATTCAAGTATCTATTATGTGCTTGATAATGTTGAATACTTGTTATAGTATTTCTGTCGTTATGATATTGTTGTAGGATTCCCTACTTTGGAATTCCTAAACTGTACATGTTGATACAAAGATTTATAGCCGTTGTGCTAATATGTTGAATACTTGATATAGTATTGCTATCTTCATGATATGCTGTTGTGGTATGTATCCCTACTTTGGATCATACAATGTTTGGTTAAGCAAGTATGTTATTACCGTGCTTAGTTATGTAAATCCAATTTGGTATTGATTTATTTGTTTGTTGGACAATGTATGGGATTATAATGGCATCGAGCCAAGTTCATTATAATTCATACATTGGTAACCCAATTGTCCCCCTTGTGTGGGATTTGTGGGCTAGCATCTCCTTTTGAGGTAGATGGTCTAGTTTCACCGGGATATGACCGTGTGTCGAATCCCTATGGTACTGTTATTGTTCATGGTTCCGAACCGCTTCTTCAAGCTATTCTTCTTTGCTCGGTTGTGTATATCCTTTGGAGATGAAACCTTGGCTCGCATCCTTCTAAGTGTTACTTTATCGTACTTATGTGTTGTGATATATTCATGCCGAGATGGTCGTTGTTTCCAACCGGTATGGGACGGTTGGCGGCAGGGAGCCTCTCGGGTTATGTGGATATGTCTTTTGATGTGTTGCATCTTATATGGCATGTTGCTGCATTCATAATAGCTCATTGAGATTTATTCTCACCCCTCTCCCTTTACTGTTTTAGATTCCGAGACAGGTGGACCGACCAAGTAAGGGCGGAAAGGAGTTTAGAAGTGGTATTTTGGGAATTGTCGGGTTATGTTAGATTGGTGTAGAAAGTGTTTGTTAGCATAATTCTTTTAAAGGGTTGTATTCATAAACTTTAATTTCATACTATATTCGATATCTTTTGTAACTAAAACCGTTTATTATTTTCGTGGTTGGTTAACTCCCCCTCCAACGTGGAAGGAGTAGAGTTACTTTGAAATGGTTGTGTTTAAGTTTTGGAGATGAAATCAAAGTTTTTAAAAATTAGGAGAATTGGGTTAGTTTGAGGACGCTCCAGCTCGGGACACGTGTAGGTTCCGGGTCGGGGTCCTCACAATTAAAATATACAACTTTAACAATAGGAAACAATATATTCACAATACATCTAAAACTTTAAAGTTCTAATAATCTAAAGCATTCACAATACATATAAAACTTTAAACTATTAATAATATAAAGCATTCACAATACATATAAAACTTTAAAGTTCTAATAATCTAAAGCATTCACAATATATATAAAACGACGGATATTAATAATAATCTAAAGCATTCACAATACATATAAAACTTTAAAGTTCTAATAATCTAAAGCATTCACAATACATATAAAACTTTAAACTATTAATAATCTAAAGCATTCACAATACATATAAAACTTTAAAGTTCTAATAATCTAAAGCATTCACAATACATATAAAACTTTAAACTATTATTAATCTTTGTCCCCATCATCATCACTGGACTCTGAATTACTACAAAACTCGAGTTCTTCATCTTCGTCTTCGGACTCTGATGAATCAAACTCTGGTTCCTCTTCCTCTTCCTCTGATTCATCAATATCAATGTGCGCGAGATGACCTGAACGAGGCGGAGGAGTTGGCAAATTCACTGGTAAGATATCCTCCTCGGGTTCATCAACATTTTGAGGAATATGAGTGACATCATCTAATGGATGATTAGGCCGATGAAACGTTAGGTGGCACCGGCATTTCATCCTCTTGATAGGGTGTTTCTAATGACGAATCAGTAGTTGTCGACGAGGGTAGGTTGTCAATCATGCTCCTAGCCTTGGTCATCCGACATGCCCACCATCCGTCGGGTCACGGACGAGGGTAGGGAGTCATGTATACCTGTTGTGCTTCGAGATGCTAAGATGAAGACGTCGTCGCCATTATGTCCGGACGAGTCCTTTACATCGACGAGGTCAAATATGGCGTGCTTCTTAACACCTCGCACAAAGATCTCGCCAATCACAATTGAACAAGACAACACTGTTTCTACCCAAATACTCCACCTCGACTACTTCTTTCAGACGCCATAATAATCAAGGTTTCCTTTAAGCTTCACACCGCTATTCCACGTCAATTTAGAGCCCCGTAAGCTTTGGTATGAAACACATAGCCATTCACGAAATAACCGTTGTATAAATTAACGTTCAAGTACGGAGATGATGCTAAATGTCTTAACCTCGCAGCTTTGGCATCACCCGATGTTCACTATCTATAAGACAATATTGTAACCAATTTAATACAATTTTAAGATTGAATGTTTAAAGAAGTGTATAGAATAAATTTGAATGAAACGAAATATTTACATATTTCCTTAGCCGGTTTGGAAATTCTCTTTCTGTCCTAGTTGCGATGAGTTACGGAGATAAATCCTGAGCTAAATCTTCAAACATTCTCGCAATAGGGTTAAACAAGGCATTTCATATGCAGGTAATTAAACATGCATAATTTAATCGACGAGGCGTAAACATAACATCAATGACTTACTTGATATATTCCCCAACCTCGTCAGCAGCTAAGAAGAACATACGTTTCGACCGCGGAAAACTCTTTAGCGGTTAACGTACGCCTACCAACCCGTTTGCCGAGGAACCGACCAGGGGATGAAAATACAGAGATGTTTTCCTTAGACAGACAACCACCATCGTAATTGCGGCCAACCCTAGTCAATCTCGTATCAACATCAGGAGGAAAATATGTTCCGACAAAGGCAACAATCTCATCTATAATAACAGCCTCTGAAATTGAGGCCTCGACCATGGCCCTATTGCTCATCTTCCTTTTCAATTGGCCTAGATACCTAAAAGTCATTCGTAGATTAAAACATAAATAATGTTAAAGAAGGTATATTGTTAACGCTCAAATTATTTAGAAATAGAATAAATTCAATTACCTCTCAAATGGATACATCCATCTGTATTGAACTGGACCACCGACTCTAGCTTCGTATGCCAAGTGGACCGGTAAATGCTCTATAGAATCAAAGAATGAAGGAGGAAATATCTTCTCAAGTTTGCACAAAGTCACTACGATGCTCTCCTCAAGCTTTTTCATGTGATCAACACGCAGTGTGGTCGATGTTAACGCTCGAAAAAACTCACTTAACTCTGTTAACGCCACCCAGATATTGTCAGGCAAGAGACCCCTGAGAGCAATCGGAAGTAGCCTATCCAGCAAAACGTGGCAATCGTGACTCTTCAAACCCTGCACTTTCCCTCCTCTACATTGACACGCTACCAATGTTAGACGCGTAACCATCCGGGAAGCCTTAAATCCTTGAGCCATTTCGGGAGGAGGAGCTTCTTTTCCTTTGTAAGCACGTATTGAGCCATCGGTATAACCGGTTTACCATTGACGTATACCAAGTCTAAGGCCGGCCGCTATGTATTTCCTTAAGGTCCATTCGAGCTTTTTCGTTGTCTTTAGTTGTTCTCTTGAAATCCATCAACGTGTTAAAAACATTATCGAATACATTCTTCTCAATGTGCATCACGTCAAGGTTATGTCGAATGAGATTTGTTTTCCAGTATGGCAGCTCCCAAAATATACTCCTCTTGATCCAGTTATGGGTAGTCCCAAACCCTTGTATTTTGGTCTTCGAAAACATTTTCCCCCACCGAGGATCGGGAAATGTAGATACCTTCTCATAGACCGTGTCACCACTTAAACGAATTGGGGCCTCATCATGGTCAATCTTGTTCTTTTTAAACGCATTCTTCTTGGTCCTGAATGGGTGGTCCTCCAGAAGAAATTGTCTATGGCAATCGAACCAACATGGTTTTCCAGAGTGCGTGAGCGTGAAAGACTTTGTGTCACTCATAGAATACGGACAAGCCAACTTCCCGTGGGTGCTCCAACCCGATAACATCCCATATGCAGGGAAGTCATTAACTGTCCACATCAACGCAACCTTCATGCTGAAATTCTCTCACTTGAAAGCATCCCACGTTTTGACCCCATCCTCCCAAAGCTGCTTCAATTCGTCCATCAAAGGTCGGAGATAGACGTTAATGTTCCTCCCAGGGCTGTTTGGGCCGGGGATGAATAACGATAAGAACATGTAGGGATCACTCATACACAACCATGGCGGAAGATTGTAGACAGTGGCTATAACCGGCCAACAAGAGTAAGATTTTGCCCCAGGACCAAACGGATTGAAACCATCAAAGCAGATTCATAACCGTATATTTCTTGCTTCAGACACAAAGTCAGGATAAGTCTCATCAAAGTGTTTCCATGCCTCCCCATCACTGGGATGAATCAACACACCCTCTTCACGCAAACTTTCCTTATGCCAACGCATTGCCTCTGCAGTAGATTTAGACGCGTAGAGGCGTTGCAGTCTTGGAATCAACGGCATGTAACGCAACTGCTTATGTGGTCTATTTTTCTTGTGTTTTGAACTCCCCCTCCGATTTGGCTTATATCTACTTTGTCCGCAAATTGAACACTCTGTCTTCTGTGAATCTTCCTTGTAGAATAGCATGCAGTCATTCTTACACGCATCAATCTTTTCATAACATAGCCCAATCTGCCCAACCAACTTCTTTGTCTCATAAAAGTTTGTAACCATCTTATTCTCTTTCGGCAACATCCGCTTAATTGCTTTCATGATACAATTATAGCGCATCCGGCTAATATTGCAATCAGCCTTTATGTTAAGGAGCTCAGCCACAGCCTCCAACACACTGATCTCGCAACCTGGATAGACCTTCTCTTTTGCAGAGTCCATAGCATCAATAAATTTCTTGGTTGCAGGGGTTGGTTCTTGCTGTTGGTTCTCTGACCAATCGAAGGAAGGACCGGCTGCATCCCAAACCATATCGTCCATATTCAAAGGTGGTTCTTCATTGTCCTGAATAATAGGTTCGGGTTCGGGAGGTACATGAATATTCCCGGGGGGATTATTCGCAACATTTGTGCGCAATCTCAGCTCACCATGACGGGTCCACCGTTTGTACCCAACTTCAAACCCGTTACGCAAAAGATGTTTCTGAGTCTCGATCAAGCTTAGATACTTGACATTACAACAGATGGTGCATGGACACCTAATCTTACCATCTTTATCCGTGTGACTGGTTTTATTTGATTCAACAAATTCAATAAACCCCTTCAACCCTCTTATAAACTCAGGATTGATACCGCTATGATTCGGCAACTTCCGCTTGTACATCCAACTACGATCATCGTTAACAGACATCACTCCTGCATTGCAATCCATATATTATACGTACACTCAATTTAATCGACGGATGAAACAAAATTGGGATGTTAATAATTATTGGATTTTATAATATATTAACAGTTTAGAAGTAATTAACGTATTATCATTCCCTAAATTTGAATTACAAACTTAAAAGCAACACAGATCTTCTTAAAATAAATATAAAGCTTCTAACTCATATTTAACAATATATTAACAGGTCTTCTTAAAGTGTCTAGGAACTCGTTCCCGCTCCCGAACTCGAATCTCTACTCTTCCTCCGCCTCGGTCCCCGGGAGGTCTTTAGTCTAGGTATGTTGAAAAAGTCGGCCTCGACCTCGTCTGGCTCGGGTATCGTGTGAGCCGGTGGATCAATCGCCCGTAGCTCTCAAGCACTACTCTTTCCGCCTCAAGGCCTCCCCGCGAGCTATCACTTCGGGATCATTTCTCAAAGCGGCTCTCCGAAGCTCCCGTCTCTCATAATCTGGCCGCAATGTCGCGTGATTTCATCGGGGTTGCTCTTGGCCTCTATGTCTCTTAATGTCCTACTGGGAAGAATAGTCCGCCCCAAAATACTCTCGGCGTCGAGCCTCTATCATCACCGTACAGACCTTGCCGCTCCTCATACCATGTTAGATACTCGGTGGTCGAAATGTGCTACCTCTAGTCTCGATGGAGTAGTAGTCGTATCGGAAGAAAGCCCTCTAGAAATGCTCGCCAAAGAAATGTGTAGTCTCGAGGCTCGCCATAATCATCGGCATGGTATTAGTCGTCAATCGCTCTCTCAAAGTCCGAATGGTCTGCTGCGGGTATGCGTCCTGTCCCGCTCAATAGAGATGGAATGCAAAAGGATGATACATGTAGTCCCGTAAGTCGGACAATCACCGACCCGTCCGAATATCTCTCATAGTCTCGCAATCCCCATGCCGGAATTCAATAATACAGTTTGCGGTCTCATATCGGGCCAAGGCCAACCTCCTATGCCAACTCTCGCAGCGGCATCCCTCAATATCCCGCACCGTCCAGCTACCCAAGGTAATGCCGTCTCGCCCTCCGCGGTGGTGAGATCAAGCGCAATCTCTCATACACCCACAATGATAGTAATCTGGGCCGCTCAACCCATGTACTCGGATCCTCCGCTAATCTATCAATGCCGTGGTATGTCTCCGCAAGCAAAAGTGGAATGATGTCCATCGCTCCTCGTCCAGATTGAATATGCCGGATGTCAACTCCTCGATCACCTCTCAACCGCCCGATGATCTCTAACAGTAGCCGGACACACTCCGATGTAGCCGCAGAAGTAGTGCGCACGTAATGAGCAACATGAATATATCTAAGGAAGTGGATAGATCAAACAGTGGGGCTGGTCCGACTCAATCCGGCTATATGAGTCAAGTCTATGAATCTATCGTCAACGACAATGCCCGATACCCGCCCGCCGATAATCCCAAGAATTCGTATAGTTGCTCCGTAATCGATCGTCCGTCTCGAGGAAATGCCACAGTCCTCGACTTAGCCACACACCGCCGTTGCTCAAAAATCCTCCATCGTTGGCATCGATCATTGTACGATAGGGTGAACACATGTCGCTCCGAATCCCAAAAGCACGAAGCGCCTGGAGCGCATCCCAATCAATCTTCCAATCTTTTAGAGACCAGATGCATGGCATGCTATACCTCCTGTCAATAAGTTTCCGGTGTTG
Source organism: Adenophora triphylla var. japonica (assembly GCA_022495995.1). Taxonomy (NCBI): domain Eukaryota; kingdom Viridiplantae; phylum Streptophyta; class Magnoliopsida; order Asterales; family Campanulaceae; genus Adenophora; species Adenophora triphylla. The sequence continues at coordinate 73,376 of JAFEMH010001037.1, forward strand.
TTTTTGGTGAAAGCGCGAGAGTTCAAGAATGTCTTGTTGAAATTGATACTCTCGGGAAACAATTTCTCCATTGTAATGCTCCATGCTGCCTTAAATTGGGGCTGCTGGGATTTTTTACCTATTAATATTGTGAATAATTATAAATTGTTAATATTTAAAATTAGGTTTAGAATTGGGGTTGGCTTTTTAGTATCAACAAATCTTGAGCTCTAGTTCAAACTAAACTAAAGGATAATGGTGTCCCTACCTAACCACCTACTCTGTCCTTTAAGTGCCTGTCTGATAAACCTATCCCATCCCGAAATGCATGATTATATGAAATGCAAATATCACTTTGTCTACTTTCTTTATAATCGAAAATAAAGAAATTTCGGCTTTTGCATAGACCTAAATTATTACTATTGTGAATAATTTTAAATATTAATATTTAATTCATTGTTGTAAAATATATAATTTACAATGATGAATTAAATTAACATTTATAAACAAAATGAGAGTCGTTCTCATCCACAACTATCAAAACCCTATCTCATCTTAGACCAAGAAAGACAGAGCAAACAAGTTCTCGACTGTTTGAGCAAAGGATTTTCTGTTTAATAAGAGTTTTTCCAGTTTCACTGTCCTCCTCTCTAAGGATCTCAAACATCACAGCCATGTTTGTGACAGTGCCTGTTTTACTCTTCACTGGTGTTATACGGTCACAAGTAAAAACAAGGTAACAGTATAACACCATTGAAGAGAAAACATAACTTTCCTCCAATTTTTTCAATCAACACCTTCCATTTACTCAAGATCCTGATTGCAGAATCTTCCTCATGAGCTTGAAAGCTGGCGGTGTTGCCCTCAATCTCACGGTTCGCAACCAGGAGATTGAGGGCAACACCGCCAGCTTTCAAGCTCATGAGGAAGATTCTGCAATCAGGATCTTGAGTAAATGGAAGGTGGAGATTGAAAAAATTGGAGGAAAGTTCTGTTTTCTCTTCACTGGTGTTATACTGTTACCTTGTTTTTACTTGTGACCGTCTAACACCAGTGAAGAGTAAAACAGACACTGTCACAAACATGGTTGTGATGTTTGAGATCCTTAGAGAGAAGAGGACAGTGAAACTGGAAAAACTCTTATTAAACAGAAAATCCTTTGCTCAAACAGTAGAGAACTTATTTGCTCTCTCTTTCTTGATCAAAGATGGACGGATTTTGATAGCTGTGGGTCAAAAAGGCTCTCATCTTATTTATATTTTAAGATGTTAACCACCAACCACAATACCCTAAGGTGCATCTAGGGTGCCAGGATTGATATCAGGCGCTCAAACGTAGGCGATATACATCACCGTCCGCGATGCCGTCAATCGCCCCAAAATGGGATCTAGAACACACTAAGGTAGTGTGCAGTTGAATATGTTACATTATTGAGACATTCACCCCCTTCCTCCCTCTTTGACTTTAAAAGACTTGAAAATTAGATATTTAGTAACTTATCTAATTGTTGCATATGTAACATGTTATGTTTACTAAATATAACATGTTACATATTTGATTATGAGTACGGTTATTTATCGTTTTCTTTATAGTGGCATATGTTTTCTTCTATTCGTTAATATTACTAACATATCGTTTTCTTATTCGTTAATATTACTAAATATGTAACATACTAGGATATAGAAACTGTATCCTAGTTCGTTTCATATAAGGTGCATCTAGGGTGCCAGGATTGATATCAGACGCTCAAACGTAGGCGACATAATCACTGTCCGCGATGCCGTCAATCACCCCAAAATGGGATCTAGAACCCTATCATTATATTCCATGAGTCTTTTGACCAAATAAAGAGACAATAGATAAAGTGAAAATGTCTACGTATTAGATCTAGATACATGTGTTAGAACTAGTTACATCTATCAACGATTGGGATCCAGAGGGGTTTGGAGGTCATTCAGAGAAAATTGATTCTCAAGGAATATGGGTGATGAGTGATGGAATTAATTATACATAAACCCTAGAATGATGCGGAATATTTATTCTAGGACAATCATGCTTTAAGTTATCAAAGATTATGGAACGATAGACAAACCTGAATCCATAGCAATATTCGGAGAATGCTTGATGAAGACTTGATGACCGATTATTGTCTTCCAATTGATCCTTAGGGTTCTTGGAATTCAATTGATAATGGGAATCAAGAGAATAAAACCTAGGTAGGTCAATTGGGGACCATAACCCTATATTTATAATGACCTAGTATGTTAGTCAGCCCATTATAGATTAACAACTAGGCCCCTTAGATATCTACACATATTAATTATAGATCCCATACTTATAAAAGATGACTTGGGCCCCCTTTAACTTTAGTAGATCACTTTATTAGGCCCAAATACTTTAATATTTAATGTGACATATACAATTAATTATAGTGCACATACGTCTATGTGCCCAGAGACTTTATTTATTATACTAGTATATGTAAAGTCCATAAAATATTCCAACAATCTCCCACTTGGACTTACACATGTACATAGTATAATACCTTAGTTTAATTGCATATCACATTATAAACCTTAACAGCAATGCTTTACCAAATTGTGTCATCTTAAACCAATCCGGTCCATTAGTCAAATCAACATAAGGATCAAAGAGGTTTTCGTCACTATTAGCGTAACTAGACCCATCAGTGGTCACATATATTAACTCAACTAAATGACATGGATCAAGTATGGATGTGTAGCATGGAATAACATGTAATGTGATCTTCACATGTCTATTCTCAACTGGTCCAACCTTATTTTGAGATCAACCAAATATTCGAGTGCAAAATAACTTTATTAACCAAAACCGAAAAACCAAATATACTTATAACAATAAATGTAAGAGCAAAATACAAAACTCCCCACTCAATCTAAGCATACTCTAGTGATACAACACCCATACAAGCAAAGTGTGCTCGTGAAAAACCTTCGGTGTTACACCCTTAGTAAGCGGATCCGCGACCATGGAGTTAGTCCCAATATGCTCAATACAAATCTGTCCACTCTGAACTGTTCCTTAACAAAGAAGATACTTAATGTCTATGTGCTTAGACTTAGACGAGCTCTTGTTGTTATTGGAATACATAACCGCCGACTTATTATCACAAAATAACTTTAATGGCCTTTCAACGCCACCTAATATGCGCAGCCCGGTGATAAAATTTCGCAACCAAATTGCGTGATTTGATGCCTCATAACACGCCACAAACTCGCTCCATCGTAGAAGTAGCAACAAGTGTCTCGCTAACACTCTTCCAAGAAACTGCTCCTCCACAAAGTAGATAAACGTAGCCCGAAGTAGACTTACGACTATCTTGGCATCCAACAAAGTCGTAATCCGAATACCCAATGATCTCAAGTCTATCCGACTTTCGTAAGTGAGCATATAATCCTTTGTTCTCTGTAAATAACGCATGACCCTCTTGGCCGCAATCCAATGATCCTTTCCAGATTGCTAAGGTATCTCGCCTAAAACACCAACTATGAATGCTAGGTCTCGGGCGAGTGCAAACCCGAGCATACATCAAGCTCCCTATAGCCGAAGCATAAGGGATGCTATTCATTTCCTTAGATTCAATCTCATTCTTGGGGCACCGAGCAAGATTGAATTTGTCACCTTTAGCCACCGGGGTGTCACCCATTTTACAATCCCGCATGCCAAATCTCTTAAGTACCTTATCAATGTAACTCTTTTGTGACAATCCAAGAATACCTCGAGAACGATCTCTCGTGTATTTGAATTCCTAATACAAAGATGCATCTCCCGGATCTTTCATCTCAAATTTCTTTGAGAGAAATCTCTTAGTTTCATGCAAGAAGTCCGTATCATTTGTGGCTAGTAGGATGTCATCCACATATAAAACCGAAAAATATATTTACTCCCACCGAACTTGTGGTAGACACAATCATCAACCGTATTTGTCGTGAAACCAAATGACAATACAACTTGATGAAATTTGTAATACCACCGACGGGATGCTTGTTTGAGTCCATAGATGGATTTCTTGAGTTTGCATACCATATCCTTTGAATCTTTTGAAACCAAGGTTTCGGTTGCACCATATAAATTGTTTCTTCAATGTCTCCATTAAGAAACGCAGTCTTAACATCCATCGATGTAACTCTAGGTCATAATGTGCCACTAATGCCATAATGATTCTAAAAGAGTCTTTCGAAGAAACCGGAGAGAAAGTCTCTTTATAATCTATTCCTTCTTTACGAGTAAATCCCTTAGCGACAAGACGTGCATTATGTCTTTCCGCATTGCCCTGTGAATCCCTTTTAGTTTTAAATATCCATTTGCAACCAATAGGTTTCACTCCTTCTGGCAATGGGACAAGATCCCATACATCATTATCTTTCATTGATTTAATCTCATCATCCATAGCGACTATCCACTTTTGAGAGTTAGAACTACCAATGGCCTCATGAAAGTTGATTGGATCATCTTCCAATTGACCAATGTCTACCTCTTGTTCATTTAGAAATACCAAGTAATCATCCGAAATGGCACTTCATCTCTCTCTAGTGGATCTTCTTAAAGGCACTTGTTCTTGAGGTTGTTGAGCTTGTTCCTCATGGACAACTAGAGGGATATTGACAATGTCTTCTTGATCCAAATTTTGTTCTTGAACCACATCAGGATTGAGATCCAAATCATGGTCAAGGACAATTGTAGGAAGAGGAATGGTAACCGGAACCTCTTCAAAGACAAAATCATCTCTAACTTGTCCCCCCACAAGCTCAACATCCTCAAAGAATTGAGCATTTCCCGTGTCAAAAAAATTTCTTGATTTGGGATCGTAAAACTTAAAGCCCCTTGACCTTTCTGAGTAACCAACAAAGTAACTACTAACAGTCCTTGAGTCCAACTTCTTTTCGTTAGGCCTGTAAGGCCTAGCCTCAGGCGGACATCCCCAAATGTGTAAATGCCTTAATACAGGTTTCTTGCCTGTCCATAGTTCATAAGGAGTTTTGTTAGCAGCCTTTGTGGGTACCCTGTTAAGGAGATAAGCTCAGTCTTTAATGCCTCTCCCAGTGAGTCTGGTAAAGTAGTATGACCGATCATACTTCTCACCATTTCTGTAAAGTTCGATTTCGTCTTTCAGCAACACCATTCATGCTAGGTTTGCCTGGCATGGTGTGCGAGGGACGATACCGCACTCCTCTAGGTATTTAGCAAAAGGCCCAGGGCGTTGTTCACACGATCCGTCATTTACGCCATAGTATTCACCACCACGGTCAGATTTGACTTTCTTTATTGTTTTGCCATGTTGATTTTCAACCTCGGCCTTAAACTTTTTGAACATATCCAATGCCTGTGACTTTTCATGGATCAAATATAGGTAACCATAACGAGAGTAATCGTCTATGAATGTAATGAAATATTCTTGACCATTCCACGAGGGTGTAGGAAATGGTCCACATATATCCGTATGAATTAATTCCAAAACATTCGTAGCTCTCTTAGCTTTTAATTTGCTTTTGTCTATTTGTTTTCCCTTAATACACTCAACACATATTTCATAATCTGATTTGTCAAGTGTTTCAATAATTCCGTCTGACACAAGCCTTTGCATTCTCTGTTTTGATATATGTCCTAATCACTTGTACCATAATGACATGGAATTATTGTTAGTAAATTTGCGTTTAGTACCACGTGTTTCCACATGCAGGTTTTCATGATATGAAGCAACAGTATCCAACATATAAAGATTATCATAAACCGACAAAGTACTAGATCCAATAAACTTAGAATTATATGAGAAACGACATTCACCATTTGCAAATGAACAAGTAAATCCTTCTTTGTCCAAAACTGAAATGGAAACCAAATTCCGTCTAAAAGACGGTACCACATGTGTCTCATACAAATCTAAATAAAATCCAGACTTTAATAATAATCTAAAAGTTCCGATTGCTTCAACTTCAATAGAATTGCCGTTCCCCACATAGATGAATCTTTCAGCATCACTTGGCTTTCGGCAGTTCAGGCAACCCGCAAGACACACTGATGTGAGTAGAAGAACCAGAATCTAACCACCAAGTGTGTCTAGGCACTGAAACCAAATTAACCTCAGAACAAACAAAAGCAAGAGATACCTTTCTTTACACGCCATGCGTGATATTTAGGGCAATCTCTCTTCATATGATCCATTTCCTTACAGAAAAAGCAACCTGGATCCTTATCTTGTCCCTTAGACGTTGACTTTGCTAAATCCTTAGCTTGTCCCTTCGATACTTTATGTTGCTTTTTCTTTGGCTCATTGACCGCAGTTTCTTTAGCCTTCCTTTTCTTGTTATAGCCCGAAGAGGAAGCCGCAAAGTGAGCACTCTCAGTCTTTTCAGACTTTAACCTTGATTCCTCTTGCACACACAGTGAAATGAACTCATTAAGAGTCCACTTTTCCTTCTGGCAATTGAATGTTACTTCAAATTGCCCAAACTGTGGTGGAAGAGAGATCATAACCATATGAACAAGCATGTCATCCGACAGCTCGAACTTGAGAGCCTTAAGTTTAGATGCCAAATTGGCCATCTCCATAATGTACTCACGCACGTTCCCTTTACCTTTATACCTCATGGCAACAAGATTGCGCAAAAGCGTGCTTGTTTCTGCCCTTTCATTCTTAGCAAAACGCTTTTCAAGCTCTGTAAGGAACGTCATTGCAACTTTCTCATCATCTATATCGCCTCTGAATGATTCTGGGATGCTTTTCTTCATGATCATAAGACACATGCGATTTGAGTGTTCCCACTTTTCCATATCCTTCTTAGCTTGAGATGTACTCGTGCTAGTCAGGTCAGCGGGTTTTGGCTCCCTGAGTGCAAGGTCTAGATCCATAACTCCCAGAACAATCAGCACATTTTCTTTCCAAACTCTTAAAATTCATCCCATTCAAGATGGGAATCGAGTTGATGTTAGCGAGATACATTAGAAGGCGATGAATTAACTGAATAGAGAACAGAAATAAAACAAATAAGCTCACATATAACTTTAAGCAGATAAATGTTTGAAATTAAAATTATCCCATTACAAGAAAATTGACGCAACATTAATTTTAATCTTTGGATAGAAAATTAACTTGCAAGTGATTTTCTTGATGTAGAAATCAAATATTAACAGTAAAATCCTGTCAAATACCAAGCCTTTCTTTGGACCGACTCAATATTCACATGGACACTTAATAACTGTTACATATTTATCTCCATAGACGAATTTGAATTTCTGCCAGATAATAGCCTTCCTTTGGGCCGACCATTACCCGCATGAAAAACAAACACGCTAAAATTTTAAATAATCATGTATTTTAAATTAAAAAATTTCATAGGAGAGGTTACTTTGGTAACATGCTACGTAAATTTAATAACATAAAATACAAGATGTGTTCGAATAAACGAACCCAAAGTAATTTCAAACATGGGCATAAATTAAACATTATTATTGAAATTTAAAATTATTAAGTCCATAATAATAATTTCAATAAATAATATTTACTTAATCCAAATAACACATAATTATTACAAACCCAAAAACAAAACATAATACATTTGGCTAATCAAGGAAGCAGATAACAGTATAACAGTCAACAGAAGCTTAATTCAACAAGGCAACTTGAATCCCATATATTTCCCATTTGTATAATCTCTCCACACATCCAGAGCTCCAAAACTGGTTATTAAAACAATACTCAACACCATAACCGTACCCACTGAGAACACGATTAACGAGGCCCGCCCATGTTTTCCGATAGCTCTTTGTACTACAAATAACCCAATAACCGACTAGGGTAATCCCCAATTACAGCCGCTGCTGCACTCACGGGAACGACGTTCACGACAGCCGACGGCGAGGTCATAGCAGCGAATTATACATAATCAAAACAAATAATTATACAACCAAACCTCAAATTACACATGCATCAACGGATCTAATCAACAAAGGACAAGTCAAACACCAAATCAAGCCCACATAAAATTGAGATTTCCCGAAGGATTGATACAGATCAGCATACACCAAGGTTTGCCGCGATTTCCCTAGGTGACGAAGATTACTTTACCAAAGCAAAAACGTATTGAACAATTACAGGGTTTGAGTACCCAATAATTCAAACAACCTATCAAAAAATTTGTAAGCAAACGTTGGAACGGAAGCGATCCAAAGGCTTCAAAATTGATTTGGTCACAGAGGGAGATGGTGCGGCCGACATAAGGGTTTTGGTTGAATTAAATCATAAACAGAAAAATCAATTCGATTCAAATAATCCCAACAACAAAGCAAGATTACGGCTCTGATACCACTTGATGGAATTAATTATACATAAACCCTAGAATAATGCGGAATATTTATTCTAGGACAATCATGCTTTAAGTTATCAAAGATTATGGAACGATAGACAAACCTGAATCCATAGCAATATTCGGAGAATGCTTGATGAAGACTTGATGAACGATTATTGTCTTCCAATTGATCCTTAGGGTTCTTGGAATTCAATTGATAATGGGAATCAAGAGAATAAAACCTAGGTAGGTCAATTGGGGACCATAACCCTATATTTATAATGACCTAGTATGTTAGTCAGCCCATTATAGATTAACAACTAGGCCCCTTAGGTATCTACACATATTAATTATAGATCCCATACTTATAAAAGATGACTTGGGCCCCCTTTAACTTTAGTAGATCACTTTATTAGGCCCAAATACTTTAATATTTAATGTGACATATACAATTAATTATAGTGCACATACGTCTATGTGCCCAGAGACTTTATTTATTATACTAGTATATGTAAAGTCCATAAAATATTCCAACAATGAGTTGATTTTAGTTTTAATTTAAATGGAGTAGGAAAAGCAATGGCTACTTTAACTTGGGGAGGAATAGATATCAAGAAAATGGTTGATGAGCTAGTTTATAAGAGAGAATCAATGATTACTTTGGTAACTTCTTGGTATTTTCAATCAATTACTTGCATTGTTTCCGCTTACTAAACTTGCAAATAAAAATTCTAAAACTGTCATATTTGCAACAAGATCAAACCCAGTTGCTGAAATTTTGGTGGCTAAACCAAAACTGTGAATCACTGGTACATCCAACCA
>JAFEMH010001037.1:87500-152500 GCA_022495995.1 Adenophora triphylla var. japonica
ATTTGGAGAGACATGTCTTCACTCTATCGTATAATGATTTGACACCGACCATGGAGGATTTTAGAGCATTAACAGGCTTGAAGGGGTCGACGATCATAGCATTTCCGCGGGACAGGCGATCGGTCACAGAGCAACTATCAGATTTCTTGGGCTTGACTCCAGATCAGGTGTCATCTACTATTTTGGATGATGGGCTCATAGATTTGATTCGGGTAGCCAGGTTACGCTTATCCAATCCTGAGCTGTTCAATCTTTCCACATCTTTGGACATATTCAAGCTGCTCACCTTATCGGCTCATTATTTCTACAAGTACATCGGAGTCTGTCCAGGTATGTTGTTGGAGATTGTCAGGCAACTTAGGGGTACTCGAGGTGTAGATCTTCATCAAATTCAATCCGGCCAAGGGGAGATGGACATTGTACCACTGTTGTTGGCTGAGACCTACCATGGCATTGACATGCTAGCGGGGGGATCAGACTTCATGGGTGCAGGCAGCCCCGGTTTGTTATCTTTATGGCTTTTTGAGCGGCTGCGCCTGATAATGCCTCTTCCAGAGGGTCAGACAGCTATGCCCTGGGTGACTGGACAACGTAGAGTGCTAAGAGGTGCGGCCGCTGATAGCTGGCAGATTAGATTGGCACGATATAGAATGGTTGATCTGAGTTTCTGGATTCCGGCGTGGAAGTTACATACTATGAGGGATATTCAGGAGGGGTCAGTGGTAGTCAGACTACCGGGCTTGCATGTGTCTTCTTTCTGTGTCCCATCACTGGTGACCAGGCAATATAGGTACCCTAAGCAAATTATCCGGGATTTGAGAGACAGGTTGATGACTGATGCTGTTCCGATGGTCATGATCGAGCCCCAGACTATGCAATTCATCAACAAATCCTTCTTGGAGGGTTTCCTTCCCACGCGGATGCTCCTTCGTCAGGCAAAAGGGTTTACATTTTTGACCACAGAGTACCTGATTTGGTATGAAGAGCAGCAGGGTCCCGTACAGCTGTCTATAGAGGCTCGCCGTCGGGAATACTTAGGAGCTGACTACTCATCCAGCCGATCTTTCCGAGATACAAAGGCCCGAGGGAATCCAGATAATGTTACCGGCGATGTTGCTGAGGATTATCGGAGGCAAGAAATTCGGAGAGCTGCTCTGAGGGATGATCCAGAGGTGATGGCTCAGAGAGAGGTCTTGCGACAAGAGAGGGCTGCCAGGGCTGCTTTGAGGGAGACTGGTCTGATCGAACCTTTGTTGGTCCCAACGGTGGCAACAAGGGTGAAAATACAGCTAGAGGGGGGGTGAATAGCTGTTTAAAATTTTTCGCCCTCTTTTAAAGACTGAACCTCTTGCTTACAAAATCCTCTAGCAGTTGATAATAGACTGCAAGTGATAGTGTAAAATGCACAGCGGAATAATAGAGTGTAAAGCGGTTTTGAGAGGCGGTTTGTAAAATGCGGTTTTGGTGGTGCGGTTTTGGGAAGAGCAGTTTTACAAACACGTGTGGTTTTGACTTTGTTAACTCCAAACACTATTTCAAAATAATGGATAACTAAATAAAGATCAAACAGAGACAAAGATAAATAATTAGCAAGCACAAGAAATATAAATGCAGAAAGTAAGAACACGCTATTTGGAGTGGTTCAATCGATAAACGATCTACGTCCACTACCAAGATGGTTAGTCTTGGATTTCTAAGAGAGATTTTATATTAAGTATTGTGAGATTACAAAGTACAATAAAATCTTTTCTATGAAGAACAAATCCAAAACTATAACCAGTGTATCTCAAATGAATAAACTATGTGTTTAGACAAGAGAGGTGTGTGTGTGAGAAACAAGATCAAGGCTCTTTAAATCGTGAGATGTAGAGCTCAATGATTCTTGAATGTGTTAAGGCTTGATTTCTGGGCTAGGAATATTTCTTGAAGTATGAAGATGCAGATTCAAAGGGTTGAATAATTTCGGCGTAGCTTCACTTCTATGAACACAAACAATTTCTCAATTTTTCAAGCAATCTTCAAATGGTGAAGATTGGGGGTATTTATACCCAAGCATCAAGAAACTAGCCGTTGGATACAAATTGTTGAAGGACGATTACTTGATGCAATCCTATTGGTCCACAAAGAACCACTTTTGTCCTTTGTACACTGCCGCAGTAAAGGCGATCGTGCTCCAGCTGCAAGCAATGATATTAGGACACCTGTCACCTTTTCAAGATCCTTGCAGATCTTTTCTGACATTGAATCACGTGACAAGATATGGTGGTTGACTTTTGATATTGCTGACGTGGATTCCAACGGATAAAAAGTTGTTCACTCCAAGTAGCCAATCATTGGATGCGGTTGGTGAGACGCGGTTAGGAATGTGCGGTTTTGCTACACCAGGAGGTTGCAAGGATGCGGTCGCACATGAACTGCACAGGTGCGGTTCAAGGGCGGTTGCATGCGGTTGGTTCAAGAAGCAAGTTCAAGACTTGAACTGCACTTGCGGTTTGCATGGTGCGGTTGAATACTTCAGGAACTACAACCTTGCTTCCAATGAAACTTGTGCCAGTCTTCAAGCCTAAGATTAACCTATTCTATAAAATGGACTTAGCTAAAAAATTGAAGTCTAAGCTTCATTACATAGGGTCCTAAAGTCCTTAAAATAGACAGGAGGTTATGGTATCAATCAAATCAAATACAAAATAGGAGGGTTAAAACATGCATACCCAACAATCTCCCCCTATTTGATTGATGCCATTACCTACTATAACAAAAGCAAACATTGTACTTGGTAAGAACATGTCCATAAGAATTAACATGGTAATTCATGTCCCAAGTCAATGCACACACTTTAGCTTAAGCTATAGATTTCTATACTTTCTAAAAGATGAAAACTTACAATGTGGAAAGTATAGAAATGCATTCAATAAGCACTTAAGAAATTGTGAGTTTAAGTTCAAAGTGCGGTTCAAACTGAATGTTTAAACATCAATTCAAAATAGTGATTTTAAGTTAGAAAATATTTGAATGAGTTTATAAACCATAAGAGATTTCATTGTTCTACAAACAAGTAGTTTGATATGAACAAGGTTTTGGAACCAATGATGCATTTTTCATTACTACCAATGCGGTTACACTTACAATGGTAGAGAAGCAAAATACAAAGGTTTCAAAAACAAAAGAAAGTTGGACAAAAATTACATGGAGTGTGGTCCAACAAATCAAAAAGGAGTTCAAAGCAAAAAGGATAAAGGAATTACAAAATGAGAAATCCTAATGCTGACGCGGTTGATGATGGCCCGGTTGATGTTGATAGCGTGCTTGCTCTCTTGGTTGATTGACTTCTTCTTTGAGGTAACTGCGGTTACGAAGGTCCGAAGGCCGAGCTTTCACCTCTGATATTTCTTCTGAGGGCTCTTAGATCTTCACTGTACAGCAAGGGTAGTCTCAACAGTTCCAGTGCGGTCACAGATTCAAGAAGCGGTTGCAACAAAGCATCAACTCGATCCGGAGTTGGCATCAACACTATCTTTGATTTGAGTAGAAAAAGCTTCAAACCGGCCTTCAAAGAGTTGAAAAAGGTGAAGATTTCATCTTGAATGGTCACTGTTTGATTGGATAAAGTATCTTTCAATGGATCCAAATCAACAGTTATATTCAGGTTTGATTTCAGCTCCTTTATAGAATTGTCCAGCTTGAGGTTAAAACCTGCCTTGAGGTTTTCAAACCTGAAAGAGATATCTCCATCAAAGGTGGTTACCTGCTCTTTGATACTGTTTCCCACTATGTTGAGATCAACATTTATTCTGTCTTTAAGGGAGTCCAGTTCATTGAAAATTTTGAGCTGCAAGGTATCCAAGGCGGTTTGAGAAGGGGCGGCTGAGGTGGAGGCTTGTTGCGGTTGAGGTTGCGGTTGCGGTTGGGAATTTTCAATGGATTTCATAAAGGAGGTAAGAGAAACATTGGTTGAAGAAACAAACTCATCAGATAGCTTGGAGAGCATTTCTTGGAGTTGAGTCTTAGAAACCGCATCACCCATAGCTTTGAGCACTCCTCTTGCTAAATCTTCTTTAAACGCTTGAAAGCACTCGGTAGGCTGCGGTTTTGGCGGCTTACGTGGAAACTCTCTCCCCCTTAATGGCATCAATCATTTGTGCTTTCATGATTGCCAGTTCAGTGGCTTGAGAGTCCACTTTGGAAAGAAGGATGCGGTTGGAGGCTTCAAGGTTGGCATTGGATGCGGTTAAGGCCATGTTAGATTCAGTGAGTTTAAGCATATGACCTTGGTTTACAACCAACTGTGATTGAATCAGTTGGAGGGTGGAAAGAATTTGGAGGTAGTCAGAAGGAGCGGTTTGAATGATTGGGATTTGGGTAATTGATGGAGGAGGTTGAGATTGGGTTGGAGGTGCGTTTTCAGGTGATGGCTGAAGGGAATGAATGGGAGATTGAGGAGGGGTTTGAACAAGCGGTTGGGTTAGGGGCGGTTGAGATGGAGGCGGTTGGGGAATGGGTTCTTTGGATTTACCTTTGACAGATACCTTCTCAGCTCTTGCTTTATAAATTCTCTCAATCTCAGTAAAAATTGGACAACTCCTCATCAGTCATCTTTGCCAATTGAGCTTGAGTTTCCTTGGCCTTCTTGGCTCTAGCAATCAAAGGAGGGATAGTTGCATTTTCTTGTTCTTCTTCTTCTTCAATGACTTCATCTCGAAGGGTCATCTTCTCCTTTTCCTTCCTTGGCTTTTTCTGACTTGGGCCTGCACCAGCTGAACCACGCGGTTGGGTTGGCGCGGTTGAAGTTGGCTTAAGAAGGGGTTCTCAGAGGTGCTTTTCTTTTCCTTGAGACCTTTTTGATAGCTTTGCCAATGGTTTGACGCGGTCGCCGGAGTCATTTCCACATAATGTTCCTTGGGTTGAAAGGTATCGGCATCATACGGAGCTTTGTAGTCTTCATTGCCAATGCGAAGAGAAGGAGTGGCAAGCCTTGAGCCCAAAAGATTCTTCAACTCCCCAATGATAGCGAGATATCGGGAGTGGTTGTCTTCATATCTTCCAAGTGCCGATAGTTGCCAAAGATGGCGGTTAGCGATCTACCAAACGGTCTCCACCTGGTATGCACATCCTTGGTCTTCAAGCTGGTAGGCATCAATCTGCCGGCCCTCTTTCATCAAGATTTTGGGCCAATGGAGCTTCATTCCGTTGTATATGGCAGCCAATAGCAATCGAGAAGAGGTGAAGTTGTTGTGGTTTCTGTCTTCTTCACGAGACTTCCCTACTAAATAACATAAATGACTCATCATCTCTCCAAACTCTTTCCTAGCTATCTTCTTGTAGTTGCCGATTAAAGAAGCCAGGGTTCCAAGAAGAGTTGAGCGGGTAGCATCCCGAACCTCTCGGGGACACTTCAGCTGGAGCACCACACATGGAAATCGAAGGTGCTTCGATGTCCAAGTAGTCAATTGAGACCTTAAACCCTTCAACAATTCCCACTAAGCCGGGTATCTTGGTTCCATCTCGAAAGCTCGATACTTGGCCGGTCCGATAGAATTGATCAATGAATAATGGGATGGTATAGGTTTGGTTCTTGTTGAAGAGGGGAAGGATTCCAGAGGCTTGCATCTTCCTAATCATCTCTCTTCCCAGAGCATCAGACCGCAACTCAGGTTCATTGATTTCCCAACCTGGTAGAAAGTACTTGGTATTCTACAAAGAAAACACACAAGTTAGAATACTTTAGGAAAATCACAGTTAACAAGCGGTTGGGGCACACATGCGGTTGGCAATAGTGCGGTTTTGGAAATGAAAATTTCCAACCACAAGGAAACTGTGAACACAGGTAGGAAAACAAATAAGAAAAATACAAAAGTATATACTTAGCACGTGGCATTGTAATCCAAAATTATCCCACACTGCAAGCGGTGCTTAGAGAGGAAGGTTATGGTGTCCAACCTATATACTTAGTAAAACTTAAGTAATTTTCTAGCATGCGGTTTGAAAATGTATATGCGGTTTTGAAAACATGTCATGCGGTTCTGAGATTGCGGTTGAAGAACCAAAACACATGCGGTTTTAACAATGCGGTTCAAAGGCATGCGGTTCAAACATGCAACAAGGTAAAATTTTCAGAAATTTTCTAAGTATGGAAAAACAAGTTTGAAAATTAGGTCAATCCAAAACATAAGAACTTTTCGAAAATGAAGATGAACAAGCAGTCCACTTGAGTGCATGAAGAACACGAAGAACACCAAGAACAAGGTTTTGAAAAATGTTAACCAAAATGATCAAATAACATGTCAAAATGATCACATTGAGCAGTAGATTCATAATATAACAATAAAAACATCTACTTTACTCAAAATCATCCAGAAAATGGAAAAATCTAAAAGTGGGTTTCGAAACTTAGAAAGTTTGAAGTTCAAAATCAGTGTTCAAGATGTTGATTGATCATAAAACAAAGTATATAATCAAACAAATAACTATAATCCGAACATAACCTAACAATTATCATGCAAAATGATCAAGAAATGAAGCATCTATGAACAGAAATTAGGTTAAGTGGTTCGAAGCTAGAAGCTTTTCAACAATGGCAGATTATGAACATGAACGTGTAATGATTTGCAGAAGATATAAGAAGATTAAGTTTAAGAAATCATACCATGTCTTCAATGGGTTTGGGTGCCATTGATGAAGAAGGACTTAGAATTTTAAGAGGATATGAAGGTTAGAGAGAGAAAATAAGTTGGTAGAAAGACTGACAGAGGTACGGCAGAGAGAGAGAGAAGACAGTAAAAGTTTTAAAAGGTGACTTATGTCTTCTATATATAGGAAAAAGTTAGGGTTTGGCAGTTGAAAGGACAAACTGGTTCACCAACTCGGTGAATCATTGCAAAGCATGCACCCTTTCGGCTTCAACACGTCAAACAATGACGGGCGACATGAAGGCCATTTAATGCTAATGTTCCCTTTGCATTGAATGCTCTTAAAATTTAAATTTTCGTGGGAAAACATTTGCAAATAAACCCTTAAAGAAAAATAAGGATGAAAAATAAATAAAAAGGAATTTGAGCAGCTTTTTTTTTTTTTTTTTTTTTTTTTTTTTTTTTTTTTTTTTTAAATAACTATAAGTAAAAGTAAAGATAGAAAATACTCCAAGTTGAACTGCGGTTAAGATCAAGCGGTTTGAACTGCAGCATGCGGTTTTAAGTGAAGCGGTTGGCTGCAGTGCGGTTGAAAATCCTTGCGGTTTGGTACACGCGGTTCAATAGTGGAATTGAAACTATACTCAACAACCAAGTTAGTTAATAAAAAGAATGGAATTTATTTAAGTTCAAGCATACCCATTTCTCCTCTGAGGAAAGAAAACCTCTTGGAGTCAAGAGCCTTAGTGAGGATGTCGGCAATGCGGTTGTGTTTGTCCCCACGTACTCTAAATGGATATTCCTCTTCTCCACATGGTCTTTGAGGAAATGATACTTGATATCTATATGCTTGGTCTTGGAATGCATGACGGGGTTGTTGGAGGCGAAATAGTTGAAGTGTTGTCACACATGATAGGACGCTTTCCTTCATGGATTCCATAGTCCACCAAGCTATTTGCTTCATCCAAAGGATTTGACGGCAACAACTTCCAGCTGACAATATACTCGGCCTCGTGGTTGACACCAAACCGAAGCTTGCTTCTTCTTGCTGGCCCAAGCAACTAGTCTATTCCCGAGGAAATGACAAGTACCACTAGTGCTTTTCTGTCAATAGTACAAGCTTCATAATCTGCATCCGAATAACCTACAAGATCGAAGTTCGAATCTTTGGAATACCAAAGTCCAAGGTTAGTGGTTCCGAGATAAATAGCGAATTATACGCTTGACTGCAATAAGATGTGCTTCTCTAGGATGCGCTTGATAGCGTGCACATACACGGACAGCTAAACATGATATCGGGCCTACTAGCGCTAAGTAAAGTAATGAGCCGATCATACCTCGATATAAAGTCGATCAACTTTCTTACCTTTGAGATCTTTATCTAGCTGATTGCCGGTGGCCATAGGAGTCTCATATGCTTTAGCACTTTCTAATCCAAACTTCTTTATCAACTCCTTGGTGTATTTGGCTTGGCTGAGGAAAATACCTTCTTCGCATTGCTTGATTTGAAGCCCGAGGAAGAATGTTAATTCTCCCATCATGCTCATCTCAAACTTGCTTTTCATTAGCTTTTCGAAACGCTTACAAAGCAACTCATTAGTAGAACCAAAAATAATATCATCGACATAAATTTGAACAAGTAAAGTATGCTCATTATATTTGGCAATAAAAAGAGTTGTATCAATTTTACCACGTTTAAATCCCTTTTCTAGTAAAAATTTAGAAAGAGTCTCATACCATGCCCTTGGAGCTTGCTTAAGTCCATACAAAGCTTTTTGGAGTTTGTAGACATGATTGGGAAATTTGGAGTCTTCAAATCCGGGAGGTTGGGCAACATACACGGTCTCTTGCGGTTCGCCGTTGAGGAATGCACTCTTTACGTCCATTTGATATAACTTGAAACGCTTAAAAGAGGCGTAGGCTAAGAAGATTACGATAGCTTCCAATCTTGCAAGCTGGAGCAAAGGTTTCATCATAATCAATTCCTTCTTCTTGCCTATATCCTTGTGCAACCAACCTTGCTTTATTCCTAGTGATGCTTCCATTCTCATCCATCTTATTCCTAAATACCCACTTAGTTCCTATCACTCCTTGATCCCGAGGTCTAGGCACCAAAGTCCAGACCTTGCATCTTTCAAAGCTGGTTGAGTTCTTCTTGCATAGCAACAACCCAACTGAATCTTGGAGTGCTTCATCAATCTTCTTGGGTTCAACTTGAGATAAAAGAGAAGTATGCTCGTCATAATTTGATCTCCTTGTTTGAACACGGGAAAACGATCACCAATCACATTAGTGAGGGGGTGGCTAGCGACTTCACGAACCTCCGGGGGTAAGTACGGTTGGGATCGAGGTTTTCTTGAAGATCTTCAATTGGAACATCGTTAGATCCTTGGCGAAGTCATGAAAGGTAAGTTGACGAAGAGGTTCTATAAAGCTGGATAGGGGAATTCTCAACTTCATCTTTCCTTGCGGTTGCATACTGGAGAGGGTTCTTCGGGTGCGGTTTGAAAGGTGTGGTTTGAGGGAATGTCGGTTGAGGGTGCTGGATTTTGCGGTTGAGGTTCGAGGTGCGGTTTGAGATGGTTCACGGTTCATTATGCTCAACAAAATCATCGGCAACATTTGGAGCCAAATGTGGCTCAAGGAGAGAATGCTCATCAAAAGTAACATGGACGAGACTCTACTATTTTTAAACTAGTTTTATTGAAAACACGAAAAGCTTTAGAATGTTTAGCATACCCAACAAAAATACCTTCGTCGGCCTTGGCTCCGAATTTACCTCTATTTTCTCTTCCGTTGTAGAGGACAAAGCATTTGCGGCCAAAGATCTTGAAGAATGCAATGTTGGGGGTTCTTCCTCGCCAAAGCTCATAGGGAGTCTTATTATAGGTTTTGTTGATGAGGGAGCGGTTACGAGTGAAGCATGCGGTATTGATTGCTTCGGCCCAAAAATGCGAGGTAGCTTCGCCGGATATCATTGTCTTTCCGGCCTCAATCAACGTCCTATTCTTCCTTTCCACAACCCCATTTTGTTGTGGAACACCAGTGTGGAAAAATTGTGATCAATCCCATGGTCATCACAATGCGAGCAACACCGTTGTTCTTGAATTCATTCCATTATACGATCGAACACTAACGATGTCATCTTCTTTTTGAGTTTGGAGCCGTCCGAATAGTGCGGTGAGAATCTCATAACGATCATCTTTGGAAATCATCATCTCAACCCACGTATATCTTGAGTAATCATCCACCACCACTAAAGTATATCTATTTCCTCCAATGCTTTGGCGGTGGTTACGGGTCCAAACAAATCTATGTGAAGCGGTTGTAAGCATCTTGAAGTTGATGGAGCGGTCTTCTTTGGTGAAAAGACAGCGCGGTCCTTGCAAGGCTGGCATGCACTTGCATTTCTCTGGATGGTGGTCAGCCACTTTGGGTAAACCACGAACGAGGTTTTCCTACCAATCTTTGCAAGATACTTGAAGTTCAAGTGGCTCAACCTTTTGTGCCATAGCCAACTATTTTCGCTCACATTCTTAGCTACAAAACGAGAGATTAGTAATACTACATGCGGAATTTAGATCAATAATGTAAATATTACTCTTACGAATCCCTGTGAGTAGGGTGACGCCGGAAATGCTATCTTTGATAAAGCAATTTGATGACGTGAAGTTGCAAAGCATTCCTTTGTCGCAAAATTGAGAAATTGAAAGGAGGTTGTGCTTGAGTCCATCGACAAGAGAAACCTTCTCAATAGTTAGGTTTCCTCTCCTTATCACACCATATCCAATGGTCTTGCCTTTGTTGTTATCACCAAAGGTTACGAGATGGACCACTTGCTTCAACGACATCTTCAAGTAATGATCTATCTCCGGTCATATGTCTTGAGCGACCCTTTGTCAAGATACCATTCATTATCCTTGGAGTGACCGGCCATGAAGCAGAGGACCTGAAATGTAAACATTAAGAACGAGGTCCCCCTTTATTCCTTGGGTCTGAAGTTAGCAACCCTTTACGACCCACACTGTTTGATGTAAGGAGGTTTGCTCTTCCTGGCATTGGATGTGAACCGCAAAAGGCATTCTCACGGCCTTGTGACCTAAACCATCACACACGTAACATTTGTAATAGCTACAAGCTTCATGAGGTTTTACTAACTCCTTACTCTTCTTAGGAGTTGCATGCGGTTTTGGACAAGGAAGCGGTTTGGGAGGAGTGGTTCCGGCTAACATTCCAGTGATACTGAGGAACAAGGCTTTGGTTTGACCACGTATTTTACGGGAACGCTATTCACCTTTTGAAGGCTGGAGGAGCGGTCGAAGAAGAAGCGCGGTCGAGACACAGAGATTAACAGGAACCGCCTTTTCCACTAGAAGCGGTTGGAGCGGGGATTTTACCAATTCCATTAAGCCATTTCCTCTTCGGGTGCTTCCACAGAATTCTTAGGTTTTAACACGAGAATTCTTCCCATATTGCTTTCCTTTAGGGTAGACATAATTTACTTGTCTTCCTTTACCCTTTCCTTTAGCATGCTTCCCTTTGGGAATTTCTTTGAGTTAGTTCCAAAATTTCCTCATCCTTTTCACTCGAGGATGCACACTTCTCCTCTTCCTCGAGATCCAAACCCTAGACCATCCTTAGTTCCGGGAGGAACTTGGAAGTCCAAGATTTTATCCTTGGTGGATTGAGACTTGAGCCACGAATCAATAATCGTTTGACGATCGTCGATTTGGGTTACCAAGTCATCATTCCCGAGTTGAAGTGCAAAGAACCTTAGTTTCAAGGATGCGGTTTTGATCGGCAAGAGGAGTCATCTGTTTGATTTGGTCCTTAAGATTAGAGATTTCGAGACCTCATCACGGTTTTCTCCGTCTTGTACGCATTAAGTTCATCATGAGCTAAGCTTAAGGCTTTCTTAAGATTTGAGAATTGATGGATCACCATTTCGGCTTCCTTGAACATCTTTTCATGTTCCATGGGAGAAACCTCTTCCACCACCTTTTTCAAAATTTTCTTTGGAATAGCTTTTGAAGGTGGAGCAGTTTTAGATGAGAAAATGGGACGTGAATACGAACAATTTCCTATCTTAACGCTAGGAGTAAGTTTAATATCATCATCCAATTTATAATTTGGAAGTTTTGCAAAAACCTCCTTTTCCTCCATATCATGCAACTCAAATGATTCGTAATGCGAGTCATCGAAGCGTCTGCAGCAACTAGCAGGAGGTTAACCTCTTCGGTTTCACCGTCACTTCCATCCTCGAATCTGTTTCAATCCAAGTTGCTAATTCCTTGGAATTCTCTTCCTCCTCAGCAACCATTCCCTTTCGATGAGAAAATTTCGAAGGAAAAGTTTTCTTTTTCATATATTCATATTTAAGTTTGTGGACACTCGGATGCAAAGTGGCCGGGTTTCCTACGGTTGTAGCATACCAAGTCACTCTTCTTCTTTGTATCCGTAGCCCTAGAAAATGTTGCGGGAGGTTTGCCTTTTGAAAATGATTTTGTGAAAGGTTTTGAGGATTTTCTAAATTTTTGAAATCTTTTCACAAACATGGCAAAATCATCATCATCCATCTCGATGAGTGATGACGTTGATATGGAAGGATCAGTGGTTTGATTGGATGTGGATGGTTTCTCTTCATGTTCCACTACGAGACATAGAAAGCGATTTGGTTTTCCTTCTATCTCTTCAATATGATTTAGTTTAAGTTCATAGACTCTAAGATTGGCATACAAGTTACTTAATGACCAAGTACCCAATACTTTGGAGTCTTCTAGAGAGGTAGCCTTATTTACCCATCTAGAACCTAAAGCGAGATAGGAAAGTCATATTGATTTCCTTATCGGTTAAAGTTTTACCAAGAGATCTTCAAGCGTTAACTACCTCAACATAGCGATCGTAGGTTTGACGCAAGGTTTCGTTGGGTTTTACATTGAAGTTGTTGTAGGATCTTTCAACGGTGTATAATTTGTTTTCTTTGCACTCATCATCACCTTCGAGGTAGCTCTCTATGGCATCCCACATACGCTGCGGTTTTGAGGTACATCACTTTACGTAGAGTTGATACGGGGAGGGTTCCGAGAAATGATGAACCTCGCCTTGTTTGTCAAGGCAACTATTCTCTTCTCTTCATCCGACCACTCATCTTTTGGCTTTTTGACCTCTGGAGTTTTAGCATTGGTGGTTGCATCGGTGTTAGCCTTCATTGGAATTAGAGGGCCATTGATCACGCACTCCACCGGCATTTCATCTATGGTTTCCAAATGAATAAGCATTCGGCACTTCCCGGATGTCAAAGTGGTCTTCGTCCAACATTGGAATGTGTGAATAGTTAACGGTAGTCATTGTCTTTGAGGTTGCCATATCGAATCGGCACACAAGCTGTTAAGCTTGAAAAACAGTGGTTTTAAAATGTGTAGGCTCGATACCACTTGTTGGTCCCAACGGTGGCAACAAGGGTGAAAATACGGCTAGAGGGGGTGAATAGCTTTGTTTAAAATTTTTCGCCCTCTTTTAAAGACTGAACCTCTTGCTTACAAAATCCTCTAGCGAGTTGATAATAGACTGCAAGTGATAGTGTAAAATGCACGGCGGAATAATAGAGTGTAAAGCGGTTTTGAGAGGCGGTTTGTAAAATGCGGTTTTGGTGGTGCGGTTTTGGGAAGAGCGGTTTACAAACACGTGTGGTTTTGACTTTGTTAACTCCAAACACTATTTCAAAATAATGGATAACTAAATAAAGATCAAAACGAGAGACAAAGATAAATAATTAGCAAGCACAAGAAATATAAATGCGTAAAGTAAGAACACGCTATTTGGAGTGGTTCAATCGATAAACGATCTACGTCCACTACCAAAATGGTTAGTCTTGGATTTCTAAGAGAGATTTTATATTAAGTATTGTGAGATTACAAAGTACAATAAAATCTTTTCTATGAAGAACAAATCCAAAACTATAACCAGTGTATCTCAAATGAATAAACTATGTGTTTAGACAAGAGAGGTGTGTGTGTGAGAAACAAGATCAAGGCTCTTTAAATGCGTGAGATGTAGAGCTCAATGATTCTTGAATGTGTTAAGGCTTGATTTACGGGCTAGGAATATTTCTTGAAGTATGAAGATGAAGATTCAAAGGGTTGAATAATTTACGGCGAGCTTCGGCTTCTATGAACACGGCAATTTCTCAATTTTTCAAGCAATCTTCAAATGGTGAAGATTGGGGGTATTTATACCCAAGCATCAAGAAACTAGCCGTTGGATACATTTGTTGAAGGACGTACTTGATGCAATCCTATTGGTCCACAAAGAACCACTTTTGTCCTTTGGTACAGTGCTTTGCCGCAGTAAAGCCGATCGTGCTCCATTTGCAAGCAATGAGATTAGGACACTGTCACCTTTTCAAGATCCTTGCGGATCTTTTCGACATTGAATCACGTGACAAGATATGGTGGTTGACTTTTGATATTGCTGACGTGGATTCCAACGGATAAAAAGTTGTTCACTCCAAGTAGCCAATCATTGGATGCGGTTCGTGAGACGCGGTTAGGAATGTGCGGTTTTGCTACACCGGGAGGTTGCAAGGATGCGGTCGCACATGAAGGCTGCACGGAGTGCGGTTCAAGGGCGGTTGCATGCGGTTGGTTCAAGAAGCAAGTTCAAGACTTGAACCGCACTTGCGGTTTGCATGGTGCGGTTGAATACTTCAGAACTACAACCTTGCTTCCAATGAAACTTGTGCCGCCTTGAGCCTAAGATTAACCTATTCTATAAAATGGACTTAGCTAAAAAATTGAAGTCTAAGCTTCATTACATAGGGTCCTAAAGTCCTTAAAATAGACAGGAGGTTATGGTATCAATCAAATCAAATACAAAATAGGAGGGTTAAAACATGCATACCCAACAACCTTCGACGCACATTATACCAGAGCTGGGGCTGGCTCAAACTGACTTATTTGACATCCCTAGGCCAAGGACCTCCCGGGGACCAAGGAAAAGAAAAGACAGGGATACGAATTCGGGAGCGGGGACGAGCTTCTAGGCATTTTTCTGAGAGATAGGAGACTCTTTTATTTGTATTTTGAGGCAAAGATTTATCTGTATGGAATTTGAGCATCTCTTGATTACTTTAATGCAGACGAAATAGATGTTGAAATTTTATTTCCTTTTATTCGCAGCAAGTTATTTAAGTAAAAGTAGGCCGTGCTTGAACTCATCAAAAAGAATATTAACTTAAAATGTACCTTTGAAAAGCCTTAGAACTGTAATCAAAACACATTTTGGCAAGATTTGACACTTAGCAGCAATTTAGACCGAACCACGAGTGGTTGCCTACGTTCCCCTTTTACACAAAGAACTAAGGGGCTCAGGTCTCCGTAGTTCCACTACCAGAAAAAGGTCATTTAGCGACGGAAATTTCCGCCGCTAAAATTAAATTTCCGTCGCTAAAATAAATCACCGACGGAAAAATTCCGTCGGTGGTCCGCCGCTACCAGCTCGTCGCGGTTGCTCCGACGGGTCAATTTCCGCCGCTATTTTTTTCTTTTTACCGAGCGGAATTTAATTCCGCCGGTGAATTAATGGTTTTCAATGACGGAAAATTTTCACAAGCAATATTAATTTAATTTAATTAAATTTTCATTTCGGCGGCGGAAATTTTAAATCATGTTGTAAT
Source organism: Adenophora triphylla var. japonica (assembly GCA_022495995.1). Lineage (NCBI taxonomy): Eukaryota > Viridiplantae > Streptophyta > Magnoliopsida > Asterales > Campanulaceae > Adenophora > Adenophora triphylla. The sequence continues at coordinate 102,801 of JAFEMH010001037.1, forward strand.
AAAAATTAATTTAATTAAATTAATTTCGGCGGCGGAAATTTCCGTAATAAAATTTAAATTAAAATTAAATTATTTCAGCGGCGAAAATTACCGTCATTTGAAATTATTTAATTTTAATTTAAATTTTATTACAACGACGGAAGTTTCCGCCATTGAAATCAAAAATTAAATAAAAATTAAATGATTATAGCGGCGGAAATTCCGTCCACTGAAATTAATTTATTTAATTAATTTTTATTTCGAGATTAATTTCGGCGAAGAAAATTCCGTCGCCGATTAAAATAAATTTAAAAAAAAATAATTTAAAATATCAATAAACCAAAATTTTTTGTACCGATATAACATTTCAATTTATAAAACTAAAACTATAAAAACTAAAATTCAAATATCAACGTACCAAATAAAAACTAAACACCACCGTACCAATTCGGGAGGGGAGAGGGGGAGAGAGGGGGAGAGGGGGAGGGGGAGAGGGGGAGAGGGGAGAGGGAGAGGGGGTGGAGCGGGGGAGAGGCGGGAGGGGTTTCCCGCGGGTACCAAATGTCTCAAATGTTTACAAACAAGTATAAATTAATACAAAAATGTCTAAAAAATCCATGATCAACACGGGGGACGCTTGAAATTACAGGAGTGTCTGGCCGAGATGAGCCATCAACGGCGCCCAATTGTCTTTGAGTCTCGCATGTTGTCTTTGAATCTGCGCATGACGTCGATCGTTCTCCTCCCCGCATCTGCGTCGAACCTGCCAAAGCATCCGCAAGCTTTGCCGCTCGCGTTTCTCCTCCTCCAACGCAGCCTCAGTGAGTGTCGACCCTCGGATCATGAAACGTGGCCGGGCTACATTTCGCCGACGGCCGGTCGACGTCTACGGGCATTGCCGCCCGTAATCCCCATCCCTAACACTCGGGCTCCTCTCCTTGGATGTCCACGAGAGGTGACCTCGTGCCAAACATCGAGCACGAAGGGGACGGACGGGTTTCGCCGGGAGGCGTTCCTTCGGGAACAACGGCGGCTTGATATGCGGCTGTCAAAATAAAACAAACAATTATAATCATATACACAATGTAAGGTACATAAATAAATTTACATATTCAAAATCAAGTCATTTAATGGTAGTTTACTTACAAAGGCGTAGCAGATCGATCGTCAACCCATTGCGGAGGTTGATCGGGCCGTAGAATTCCGAATATGGGTGCTAGCGTAAACATCCACAAAACTGATATTCGGACCATACTCCCTTTCCTATAAATAAAATAAGCGAGATTATTACTTTGAAATTGTATAAATGCAACATTTAAACTGATTTAAAAGCATGCATACACTACATTTACACTAAAATTTACGAATTCGACTCAATCAACTTTTGTGTTTAAGAAAGGGGAAGACAGAAGGGGGACATGGTGCAATCCTGTTTTTTACCTGGACTGCCCCTTTTTAGGGTTTTCAGTCTAGCTGGGTATATTCCTTTAGCACCTGGCGCGTCCCTTATTTTTGCATGGAATGCCTTTTGAGAGGTTTTCAGTCTCATCTGGGACAATTTTGTTGCGCCTTTCTTTTCCATTTTTTCTTTATTATTATTTTTTTATTAATTTTTTTTACTATTTTTTAGAGGGGAAGACTCGATCAAACATAATACCGCCACAACTTATCACCGTTGACGGGGTGCAAAAATGGGTTGCCATCCAAGTCTGTCAGCTGCATTGCTCCTCCGGAGAATATCTTCTTTACTAGGAACGGTCCGACCCAAACAGGCGCCTATTTGCCCAATGCACTGTTCTGATTTGCGGGCTTCATCTTAAGAACCAGATCACCAACCTTGATGTCCCTGGGTTTCACTTTCTTATCAAAAGCACGGGCCATTCTTCTCTGATATGCCCGATTGTGCTCCATGGCCTTTAATCTGCGTTCATCTAACAGAGCCAATTCATTGTATCGACTTTGGAGCCATTCAATCTCATTTACCTCATTTTCGAGCAACATCCGAAGGGATGGAATCTCTAACTCAATGGGCATGACAGCCTCCATTCCGTAGGTTAAGGCGTATGGGGTTGCACCAGTAGCGGTCCGAATTGAAGTGCGGTAGCCCCACAATGCTAAATGTAGCTTCTCTGGCCAATCCCTCCCTCGCTCGGCCATCTTATTAATGATCCTCTCCATATTCTTATTAGCAGCCTAAACAGCACCATTCGTCTGTGGTCTGTATGGCGAAGACTTGTGACGCTTGACCCTATATTCAGTGAGTAACCGATCAGTTTCTCCTTCGAAGAGGGTTCCATTGTCAGAAATAATTTCATTAGGGACTCCGTAGCGGCAGAAGATCTGTTCCTTTATGAAACGAGCCACTTTCTTAGCTGTGAGCACTTTGTAGGATGCGGCTTCCACCCACTTTGTGAAGTAATCTACTGCAACCAAAACAAATGAGTGCCCATTGCTTTCGGCTGGAGTTATTTTCCCAATGACGTCAATCCCCCATATTGCGAAGGGCCATGAAGTCGTCATACAGTAAAGGTCATGAGGTGGGATATGGTTCAAGTTGGAGAACCGCTGGCATTTATCACAAGTCCGCACAAACTGGATGCAATCAGTCTCCATAGTGATCCAGAAGTAGCCTAGCCTGATAATGCTATGCATAAGGGATCGAGCGTTCATATGAGGTCCGCAGGCGCCATTGTGAACATCTTCCATTATTCTTTGAGCCTTTTCTTTGCTGATACAGAGCAGGAGAGGGCATCCTTCTCGTTTCTTCCACAACTCATTGCCAAGTATGACGTACTGAGCCGATAGCCTTTTCAAAGCTTGCAAACTTTTGGCATGAATACCTTTTAGGTTTCCTTCTTTATTGACTGGGAAAGATGCTTCACCATGCTTGAGATATTGGAAAATTTGACTATACCACGACTCGTTGACGGTTTTGATCTCTATTTCACAGCAGTATGCAGGATTTTCTCGCCTACCGACTCTGAACGGTTTGATTGATTTTCCTTCTGGGATTTCCACCAACGAGGCCAGAGTAGCCAGGGCATCAGCGAACCTGTTCTTATCTCGCGGTAGGAATTGGAATGACACTTCCTTGAATTGGCCGACTAGCTCTGCAATGTAAGCGTGATACTTCTGGAGACAAGGGTCCGAGGTTTTCCATCTGTTGGCAGCTTGATTTATTATCAGCTGGGAATCACCAAACACTTCTAACTCATCCACATGTCGCTCTAGGGCAGCCTCAAGACCAGCTATGCAAGCTTCATACTCGGCCGCATTATTGGTAACTGAGAAATTCAGCTTGATAGCTATGGGGGTATGCATGTCATTCGGGTCCACTAGTACCATCCCGATGCCGTTACCTTTTTTGTTTGCTGCGCCGTCGAAGAATAACTGCCACCGATTGCCATATTCTATAACAAGGATCCCTTCATCTGGAAACCGGAGGTCTGGTCCTCGAGGTTCTGTACTGGGGGAATCAGCCAATTGATCTGCCAGAGCTTGTCCCTTGATTGTCTTCCAGATCACATATTTGATATCGAACTCAGCTAAAAAGAAAGTCCACTTTTCCAATCTGGTGGAAATGTTGCCTCTATCACCTTGAAACAGGTATCTGATCGGGTCCATTTTAGAGACCAGGTACACTGTGTGGGATAACATATAGTGCTTCAATTTTCCGACCACCCAAACCAGAGCTGCGCATGTCTTCTCGAGGGCAGAGTAATTCAACTCGCTACCTTGGAATTTACGACTGACAAAATATATGGCATTCTCGATCTTGGAGTCCTTCTTCTCTTGCGCTAGCATGGCTCCGATAGCTGTGTCTGTGACCGTCAGATATAGAAGTAAAGGCTTGCTCCCGTGAGGTGGGCAGAGAATAGGAGGATTGACGAGGTAAGCTTTGATCCTCTCGAAAGCCAGTTGGCATTCCTCGTTCCAAACCACTTCCTAATTTTTCTTCAATAACTTAAAGATTGGCTCACATATAGAGGTCAGCTGGTTGATGAATCGGCTGATGTACTGTAGACGCCCCATGAAACCTTTTACCTCGGAAACAGTTCTGGGTGGCTTCATTTCAACAATTGCTTTGACTTTTCTGGGATCTACTTCGATGCCTCATTCTGTAACCATGTAGCCCAAAACTTTACCCCGAATAACCCCAAAAGTGCACTTGGCTGGATTTAGCCTCATAGAATGTTCCCGAAGTCTGTTGAAGAACTTCCTTAAATCTGTGAAGTGCTGCCCATCCGACCCTTTTGAGTGAATAATCATATCGTCCACATACACTTCAATCTCCTTGTGGATCATGTCGTGAAACAGGGTAGTGACGGCTCTCTAATAGGTAGCCCCAGCATTCTTCAGACCAAACGGCATTACTGTGTAACAAAAAGTACCCCATGGAGTTTTAAATGCTATCTTGTCTTGATCTTCCTCAGCCATTTTAATCTGGTTATAACCCGCAAAACCATCGACGAAAGATTTGAACTCGTAGTTCGCAGTTGCATCTACAGGATGTCGATGTTGGGCAAAGGGAAGTCATCTTTGGGACTAGCCTTATTAAGATCCCGGAAGTCTATGCAAACCCGAGCCTTTCCATTCGCTTTTGTGACCGTAACTATGTTTGCCAGCCAAGTCGGGTATTCAATCACTTTGATAAAGCCTACCCGTAAGAGTTTCTCAATCTCTTCTTTCACCTGCAAGGACCACTCGGGCTTGATCCGCCTCAGCTTCTGCTTGATCGGCTTAATTTCTGGATCCAGGGGTATCCGATGCTCTACGATAGATGAATCCAGACCGGGCATGTCTTTGTGGGACCAGGCAAAAACGTCCATAAATTCTCTAAGTAACTCGATCAAAGCAACCCGTTCATCTCCGGAGAAGAAACTACCAATCTGCGTTTCTTTGGGTTCTTCGGTTGTTCCCAGGTTCACCGTCGTCAATACCTCATCGGCAGCTTGGGCCCGGCTTTCCTTTTGCTCGCAAACCTGCTTTGAATTATTTTCTAAAAATTGCTCATCTATTAAGTCTGCATTATCTTCAATTGAATCTAGCTTAATTATTTTTAAATCTTGATGATTAATTTTAGTTAAGCGTTCAATTGTTAGATTGGCAATCACGGGATACTCAGAAAGGTCGACCATTTTATTCAAAGCATAGGGAAAAACAGTGTTTACAACTCGAAGACGGTCTTCTGTCGTGAGGACATCGGACCTATCGGAGGACTCAAATTCAATCACAAGGGACTCTGGGGACTGACTTAGGACACGGGGAAAAAATTTAGACTCGGATGGACACGGACGAGGCTTGAGCCCTAACTTTCCAATCATAGTCTCCCTGTCTGCAACCGGCCCCTGAAATGAAGTTCAGTTCTGTAGCGGCCCCTCTACGACGGTCTTCAAACTACTCAGATCTGCAACTGGCCCCTTTTCAAACTCCAGCACAGCTATCACCTCGCTATCAGAGGAAAAGTCAATCAAATTTCCGAGATCTTCCGCGACAACGAACCCTTCTCTAGGCAACTTCTCTGTAGATAAACCATCTTCGGGTTCAGACAGCCCCTGATTCTCAAACAATCCTGCCAAATCACCGTCAATATCTAAAGGGTCCACCCCACGGATTTTGTGCACAACAGATTCATCCAGGACGAGCTTCTTGAGCTGGTTCACATAATCAGGTCCCCAGAAATGGTAACTGTTCTCATAAGTGGCGGTAACACCCGGCCATTTGGGCAAGCAATCAAACATTTCTTTCACCGGGTTTTGGCTGCTGGCGAATCTCTGGATTGTCTTCAACCTTTCTTCCATTTGGCTTATCTTTAGCTCTGGACAAACAAACATATCTCCATCATCCTTTACAAAGTGTTGGTTCAAAGACCAACTGTACGGGCGCATCTCAGGCCTTTTGTACCTCTTTCCAGCAGCTGAGGCCATCTTTTCTTTAAACGCTTCATTCTTATCGTACGCTTTGTCTTCCTTAGTCACGGCATATCCCAGGCCTTGCTTGTTTCTCTTGGCTTCTGGCAACACAAGCCTGCACGGTCCCTGTTGGCATTTTCCCAGCCCCAGACCAGGGATGTAGCTCATACCTCTCAGCATTTTCAACACAGAGGGAATCTTGTCTGAAGACATCATCAAATCTATGGTGCAGACCTGCCCTTTAGGTTTCTCAATTGTGAATCCACTGAGCATAGGTTTTTCTTGGTCGAGCTTGATTTCCATTACTAGTACGGTGTTGGTGCTGGTTTCCCCAATTGTAACGCTATCACCGTAAATGGTCATCAGGACTCCGTCTTGCACAAATTTTAAACATTGGTGGAGAGTGGACGCTACTGCTCCTATCTCATGGATCCACGGTCTACCCAATAGAGCTGAGAATGTGACCGGAATATCAATAACTTGGAAATCCACCACCATCTCTTTGCTCCCAAACAACAAATTCAGAGAAACTATTCCCAACACTGCCCTGGATGTGGAATCGTAGGCTTTTATGGTCTAACTGGATGGCTTAAGGCTCTGCGCGTTGATATCTAGCATGCTCATCATTTTGGCAGGAAGTACATTCATAGCTGACCCATTATCTACCAACACGTGGGGAATCCACCGTCCTTCCAGGGGTACCGTGATGTGTAGGGACTCATTATGCTTCGCACCATAAGCAGGCAGGTCAAGATCCGTAAAAGTAATGATGTTTCCATACTATGCAGTCCCGATCAACTGACAGGCTTCGTCTGGGGTGGCATTGACAGACACTTTCGTTTTGGCCAGGGCCTCTTCTAATTTCAGTTTATGAGGGTAGGAGGATGTAAGTAGAGACCATAAGGAGATATCGGCTTGTGTTCTCTTCAGCTGTGTCAAGATTGGATCTTCCTGAACTTCTTCATCTCCTGCCGGTCTGTATGGATTCTGAGAGGATTGGGGATTCGCGACTGTAACTGCTTTACCTTTCCCGAAAGGATCTATGTCATTTACTCCCAACATTCTCCCTGACCGAGTCAACAAATTAACTTCTTGATCTTTCTCAACCACAAAATTCTTACTGGCTTCCTTGAGCTCTGCTAGTGAAATTGGGACAGGACGAGTACTGTATGGCCATGCCGCCTGCCTTATCTCATTTATGGACAATGAAGCCTCTACATTAGCCGCTATCCTGAGTTCCTCTAGAGAGATTGGGGAATCCCTAGGAACCATGGAAGATATGGTGTTGGCAATCAAACTCTCTTCATAATCGTCATAATCGACAGTATTATTCAAATCATACAGATCGTCAAGATACAAAACATAACAGAAATTATCTTTCATTTCACCAGAACAAGGGATTACATCAGTCACAACCTTATTACAACCATCACTAACCTTTCCATCTATGGGCTTTCCAAATTCTATTACATTAACAAAATAGTCTTGGCCAAAATCCATGAGATTCACGGTGTTGTTAGGCAGGGGGTTGCTGACGACATTAGGACGAGGGGACGTTTCAATCTTCTTTTCATATACCAACCCTTGGATAATCTTTTTGAGCGAGAAGCAAGTATTGGTGGTGTGTCCCGGAAACTGGTGGAACCGACAATATTTACTTGTATCCAGATTGGGATTGGGATTGGCAGGTCTGTAGTTCTCCACCGGCTTTATCATCCCGGGCCCCGAGTAATCCATTGTAGACCTCCTCTCGTAGTCATACCTAAATCATCAAACTTTCTCTGTTGCCTTGGCTGAAATCTTCCACCATTAGAACCATTATTTCCCCCTCCTTGCAGGTTGTTTACAATGTTGTCCTTAACAATTTCTCTTCCTTTCGGTGCTAAAGCAGAAATAGGATTGGTTGCTTGATATCTGTATCCTCCACCACCACTGCTGCCGCTAGCATTCGCGTTCGGGGTTTGATTGAACAGTCTATTCTCACTTCTAGCTCCCGTTCCGACAATCTCTCGTAAATTCGGATACCAACCTTTCCCGATGGCTTCCCTGAGTACTGGCTTCACACACGACAAGAAGATATCCTTTTGGTCCTGAAATTACCCGGGATCCGGCTCGCGCGCGGCGCCCCGGCATCTCGCATTCGTCGCTGTTCGGGAGGTCGCCCGGATCCGAGAGGCAGCACAATCGCGCCCCGGCATCTGGCTTGTTCCGTTTTAGCGTTGCGTGTTGGAGGTGTCTCGCCGTTTTGCTTTCGCATTTTGTAGAGTCGCCACGCCGTTTTTATTAAGCCCAAAACATTGAAAAAGGGCATCGCTTAAAGATAATTTTAAACTGTTTTTGTGTGATGAGATTTGAGTTCTGAGGTCGATGACTCCCGAAGAGAATATTAGAATATTAGAGCTCACCCGAGTAGCCTCGTAAAACGAGTCTTTCTGATACCCCTAATATCCTTTAAATGTTGTGTGTGTGTGTGTGTGCTTTTAAAAATGCATGTCGTATCGGATGTCTACATTGTATGCTATGTATGAAAATGTATTGAAATAGTAGAGGAAGGAAGCCTTACCAATGTTGGTTCGTGTCCGTCTTCCGCCGGGGAATGGTGTTTGAGGTCGAGTAGCGTTCCGCACGGATCGGGATTGCCGGGAGATGCCGGTTGTCCGCGACGCAGTTTCGGCGTGAGTTGAGGCTTGTAGGCCGCGTCCGGCGCAGGTTCGGGCGTGCGTGGGGATCGTCGGGATCACTCGGGCGCAGGTTCGGCGTGCGTTGTGGTGGCAGGAGTCACTCGGGCAGTTTCGCGTGGTTTGGGATCGCTTCGGTTTGACTCGGAAAGAGCCGGACACCGTGGAAAGACCAGGCAAGGCCTCTGAGTACCACGAGGGGCCTCGTGAGTACCTCGAGAGTGCCTCGGGCAGCGCGGGAGCGTCTCGGAGCGCTCGGAGAGGCTTCTGAGCACCTCGAGGGGCTCGGAAGGCCTCGGAAGGATCCGAAGGGGCCGGGAATGCCTCGAAAGGTCTTAGAAGGGGAGCCAAGGCTTAGGGAGGAAGAGAGAAGTGGATGTGTGTGAAAATGAGGAGGGGAAGCCCTCTATTTATAGTAAAAATTTCGGAGCAAAGAGGTCCGTACGGACCTTCTTGGTTATCCGTAATTTTGGATTTCCTCGATTTGAGGGAATCCGCAATGATGTAGAATATTCTGGAATGATGGTGTTCCCTGAGCAATAAGGTCCGTACGGACCATCTTGCAGGCAAAGAGGTCCGTACGGACCAACTCGGCAGGAAGTAATCATTTTCCCCGGATTTGAGGGAATATTGTGGACTTTAAGGGGATTTAGTAATCATTGAAACAAAGAGGTCCGTACGGACCTTAATTGCTTTTCTCGATTTCCTGAAAATTCCCAAAAGGTCCTTTTGTCCCTTTATCCTGTGAAGGCTCCTCCCTTGGTTTGGTTGGGGGTTTGAGAGGGTTTTGAGAGGGTTTTGAGTGAGAGAGGTCCTCGAGACTCGCGTGGATGAGTCTGCGGTGTTTCCCGTGTGAAAGTGGGGTGATCCAGATTGGGGTACTTACAGAAGCCCTCGAACGACGTCACTTATGAAAGAAGTGGGGTCGCCGATAAGATAAGGGTCCTAATCTGGATCGCGTGCTGGGAGAGGAAGTGACCGTGAGGGTCAATGCTTGTGTGGACGCAGCAAGTCTCAGTGTGACCACTGTTTAGGTCAATAGGCCGTGACCTCCCTTTGATAGGATTCCTACGTATCCCTGGCGGGAATCAAGCCCGGTCGTAGTTCGGTGCGCTGGGCAGTGTCGTGAATAATAGCGGGCGCGGTGGTGCCTCGAAGTGTCGCGTGACCGCGAGGCCGCGCGAGGAAGGCTCGCGGCGTCCAAATGACCGCATAGGCTTCACGCGGATAGTGACGTGTATGTCCCTGGATGATCGCATATGGTCGGCCTGTGATAAAGGACGTGGCGGCGCCTGCGACCGCATGTCGCTGATAGTGACGCGTGACGTGCGGTCGTCCCGCGCGACCGCCAGGCCGGCCATGTGACGTGCGCGGCGTCCCCGGGGCGACCGCATAAAGTCCGTTGATAAGTGACGTGCGGCGTCCCGGGTGACCGCCAGGCCGCGGGTGGGGTGACGTGCGGGCGTCCCGGGTGACCGACATAGGTGAGTGGTGACGTGGTGGCGTCCCGGCGACCGCCAGTTACCGGGCCAGGACTGAGACGTGGTGGCGTCCCGGGTGACCGCATAGGTCAAATGTGAGGACCGTGGTGGCGTGCCCGGGATGGAAGTTTTACGATTTTCCTAATCGGTGGTTTAAGGCCTTCGGGGCCTGGGATAATCATTTGAGGAGGTTTATACTGGCCTTCGGACCGAGCGGTTTAAAGCCTTCCGGCTGGAGATAGTGATGCTGGAGGTTTATACGGTCTTCCTGGGACCGAGTGGTTTAAAGCCTTCCGGCCGGAGATAGAGCGAGGACTCGAATCGCTCGATGAAGGCTGTGCCACGCCGGAGGACTTTGAACCGTCATTCGGCGGCGGCGGTTGGTGCCACCGGAGGACTTCAATCGTCTTCTAGCCGCAGCTTGATGTAATGCGCGAGGACTTTGAATCGTCTTTCTAGCCGCGCAGCTTGATGTAATGCGCGAGGACTTTGAATCGTCTTCTAGCCGCATTTCAGTGGAGGCGCGTGGCCGCCTTGTGCTTCGAGAGGCGTAGATGCCTCGTTTTTGCATGCCGAGTGCAGGTCGACCTTACGATGCATCGCCGGCGCTTGCGCTGTCGTTGAAGTGGGCAAGGATGACGGCCTATGATTGCTTCCCCATTTACGCGTTTCGGAGGCGCTTCGTGCCTTGGGACTTGTACTCTGGAGGTGTCAGTCTTTCTTGTGCTTGTTTTGCCGCTGGGAGCGAGCAAGGATGATGGCCGGTGAAAGCCGGGACACCGCATCTTGTATGACTTCCCTTTCGACTTGTCGGGAGGAGCTCGGGCTTACTTCATGGCTTCGGTGCTTGCGCTTGGCGCGAGGTGGGCGAAGTTCTGCTTACATCCGATCACGCTGCTTGAATTGTCGGGATGCATGACCCCGCAGGGCCCTTTCGTTGGGAAGATGACTTCGGACCTCCTTTCTGAGAAGCCAGCTGGCCGAGTCATGTCGCTGAGCGCTTTGGAGGCGTCTCGCCTTGACATTCGTGGCCGGGAGGTGTCGGGCTCCTTCTTGAATTGCCGTCGGGCGTTTCGGGAGGCGTCTCGTGCCTTCGGGATTCGTGGCCGGGAGATGTCAGTTCCTTCTGAATTGCCACGGCGTTGAATTGCCGCTCGGAGCGGGCGAGATCTCGCCTTGGGATCGGGTGGCCGGGAGGTGTCGTCGGTTCTTCTGCCGTCGGGCTTTTGGAGGCGCTCCTGCCTTGGGATTCGTGCTGGGAGGTAAGCGGGCTTGGTCCTCTTGAATTGCCGTTGAGCGGGCGGTGGTGGTGGTTGAATTGCCGTTGAGGGGCGAGCACCGGGTCTTACGCCGACGGCCGGATTTGATTTGCTGCTGGCGGGCGAGGACCGGTCTTACGCCGATGGCGGGGATCGACTGCCGTTGCTGGCGAGGACCGGTCTTACGCTGACGGCTCTGGGGTCGAATTGCCGCTGAGTTGGGCGAGGACCGGTCTTACGCCGACGGCCGATCACGACAATAACTGCCGTTTAGTTGGGCGGGCGAGGTCCGGCCTTACGCTTGACGAGTTCAAGTGGTTGAATTGCCGTTGAAGTGGGCGAGGTCCGGTCTTACGCCGGACGGGCCGTGGTTGAATTGCCGCTAGCGGGCGAGGTCTTACGGGGTCTTGACTTACGGCGGATCGAATTGCCGTTGAAGTTGGGCGACCGGTCTTACTGACGACGGCCGGGGATCGAATTGCCGTTGAAGTGGGCGACAGGACCGGTCTTACGCCGATCACACGGATCGAATTGCCGCTTGGCTGTGGCGAGGACCCTGGCCTTTACGCTCGACGGCCTGCTGGGAAGGGGGCGAGGTCCGCCTTACGCCGGCGCCGGTGGTTGAAGTCCGTTTGAAGTGGGCGAGACCGGTCTTACGCTGACGGCCGCGGTTGAATTGCAGTCACTGCCGGGCGAGACCGGTCTTACGCTACGCCTTGCGGATCGAATTGCTGTTGAAGCTGGGCGAGGACCGGGCTCTTACGCTCGACGGCCGGTGGATCGAATTGCCAGCTGAGTCTGGCGAGGACCGGGTCTTACGCCTCGACGGGCCGACGTTGAATTGCCGGGCTGAGGACCCGGGTCTGCCGACTTTACGCTGACGGCCGGTGGTCAATTGCCGCTGAGCTGGCGAGGACCGTCTTACGCCGACTACGGGGATTGATTTGCCGGCTGAAGCTGGCGAGGTCCTAAGTTTACGGCCGTGGTTGACGGCCGTTGGGTGGTTGAGGACCGGTCTTACGCCGAATTGCCGTTGAAGTGGGCGAGGACCGGGCCTTACGCCGACGGCCGGCGGGCTAATTGCCGTTGAAGTGGGCGAGGACCGGTCTTACGCTGACGGCCGGTGGTTGAATTGCCGTTGAAGTGGGCGAGGTCCGGTCTTACGCTTATGGCCGGGGATCGAATTGAAGGGTTAGGGACCATTCTCGCACTGATTTGGCTGGAAAAGGCCTTAGGACAAATGCTGGGGCAAAGATTATAAGTAAGGTGAAAGTAATTTGGCCACCCTTCGCAAAGAGGTCCGTACGGACCAACCTGGTTGCAAAGAGGTCCGTACGGACCACCTTGGTTTTTACAGCTCCTGGGTTTTGACCGGTTTAAATTCCGAGGCTCCCCTTCATTTCCCATTCCCAGCTCAGAACTGGGCCAGAGATAGAGAGAGAGAAAAACCTCCATTTTTGTCCCAAATCTTCCATTTTTCTTTAGCTTGAATTGCTTGCAATGGCGGAGGGATCTCGAAGGAGTCGTCGTCAACGCAGTCAAGAGGTGGTCTGAGCAAATAATGGAGCTTCAAAGGAATTGGACTTCGTTCGTTCCATCTTCGAAGAACCCGGATGTCTTGTATCCGAATCCGGAGGTGCACAATCGTCGCTCTATGAACGTTGGGAGGTAAGAAATCTGTTCCGTTTTGATTTCCTCGTCGAATTTTTGAATGCTAGAACTAGGTTTTAGTTTTTCGCATTTTTGAATTTTTTGTTATTATTTTATGCCTTTTTTGTGAAATTCTTGATGAATTGTTGAAAATGGACATGTAAAAATTGTGGGTATGTGTATTTTGTGCGTAAATGTGTAGATTAGCTCTTATTTGTGAAAATAAAGTGCCTATCTAGTGAAATGCATGCTTTGGTGTTTTGTACCGTATGCTATTTATGTATGTACATTATGAGAAAAATTATCGTGTAGTGATAATTTTTGTGAAAAATGTGACACGTGCCGTGTTTTGTGACGGGTTATATGTGAAAGTGCGTGCCGTGTTGGGACGGATTTTTTTTTGAAGAATGTGCTATATAGTGTCGTGCCGTGTTTTGGGTGACGGACTTTGTGGGGAAAATATGTGCAATATGTGCCGTGTTGGGACGGATTTTCTTTTGAAAATGTGTCGTGTAGGGTTTAATCCCCCTTTTTTCTTTTGAGAAAATGTGTACAGTGTGTGCCGTGTTTTGTGACGGATCGCATGGGAAAAATTATATGCATGATATATGTAGAAAATTATGTGCATTGTGTGCCGTGTTTTGTGACGGGTATATATGTGAAAATTATGTGCATTGTGTGTGAAAATTATGTGCAATATGTGCCGTGGTTTTGTGACGGGTTATATGTGCCTTTATATTAAGTCGTGTGATTGACGTACCTTTCTTTGTGTTTACTGCAGGATGCGGGGCTTATGGCGGGAAGGCCAAGAGGATGAAGACTCGGGGATCGCTCGAGGCTGTGGTTGAGCTATGGCGGCGGATGCCCTGATATTTCCGTGGACGGTAGGCCGAGTCCCTGAGGCCGGTTTATGCTTCGTCCGGTGTGTTCGTTGAGAACTCCGGTCGGGAGTGTCTGACACGAGGAAGAACAAGAGTGTCTTCCCGGGCCTTTACGAGTATTGGTGGGATACCACCCACACCTTCCACCTGGCCGGGGGCGAGGTGACAAAGTGACGCCCACCGACTTTCGCTGCGATCACCGGGCTTTCCTTCAAAGGAGCCGGTGGCGGTGGAGGATATGATCTCCGATGACGTGTTGGCCGGAGCTGCTTGGGCTTTGAGCCTCGTCCTCGCAGGGGCACAGGGATGCTTTGTACGCCGACGTGGAGATGAGGATCACGGCCGGCATGTGGGGCCTACATCCGGGTACCGGGTGGCAAACGGAGCGGGGCGCGCTCCTTCTTGTGGTATGCACTGTCCAGAGACTTTGTTCTCGAACCACGCGACCGCGGCTCCCTTTGCTCTGTTGGAGAGCTTGGCCCGATCTGGATAGAGTGCTGCGACATTTGGGGGCGAGGCGAGGCTTGGGCCAGAGCTCTACTTTTCCTTGGACCGGTTTAGCCAGGGTGGCTTGAGTTCGTTGGCTGCTTTGACTTTGCTTTGGAGGTATGAGTTTATTGTCTTTGTTTTTTTTTTTGATTTAGCAACTTGTCTTTTCTCCGTTGTCTTTTTGCACCGAGCCTTCTCTGTTTTTGTCACAGTGTGGTTTTATGAGGTTTTCCGGTGCTTCCCGTGGGATAGAGATCCTATTCTTTGCGTACCACTGCTATCTTTGGGATGGGCTCGTACGGCGAGGAAGAGGAGGACCACTGGGAAGCTCACCATCGCCTACGGGGATGTGCAGGAGCGTTTGGAGCGGGATAGCCCGGAGGGGTTCGTCTTGTTCCCATGGGCTCGGTATGAGGGGGATGAGTTCGAGGGGGCTCCCGAGGTGACAGCGCGGCGGAAGATGCTGCGGGGCCTGACTTGTGATGTCATGTACACAGGGAGCGGGTCTTCCGGGCAAAGATGGGCTCCCTAAGGTGTGCTTCCCGGCTCCGAGGACCCTCCCTTTGGGATGCTTGATTCCGGGACATGGATGTGCTTGACTTCGAGAGGTACCTTGGCGGTGTCGGCGCCGAGGAGTTCATTTTATGGAGAGGAGTACGGGGCCTTCGTGGAGGAGGAAGCCGAGGACGCCGCAGTGCTGGCGCGGGAGAGAGAGGCGGGCCCGCAGGCTCCCGAGAGGTTTCGATGCCGGGACCGGATTTCACGTACGTCCGCGGGGACGGATCGAGGAGGAGGGTGTCACATGCCGTTCTGAGCAGAGCTCTGCTGCATATCAGAGTGGATCCCAGATAGATCGGTGAGTGTGCTTACTCTTTTCCATCTTGGCATCTTTTACGCATTTTTCTCTTTTTGTTGTTGAGTATAACCTGTATTTGATGGCGTTTCCTTGGCTTCTTGTTGGTGCGAGTCCCGGGAGAGCCTATGATATCTTGACTCGCCGTTATGTGGCGATGAGGTCGTTCGCGAAGAAGATGGCGTCGAAGATATCTTGCCGGTCTTCGCGACGCGTGCCGGCGTACGAGCCCATGCCTTCGAGGCATTACGTAGACGTTCCTCCGCCTAGAGCCGAGCGGAGCCGCGGCGGGAGGGACCTTTGAGGGGCGGCATAGCATGGATGCCGGGACGTCTTCGGGAGGCTGCGGGGCCTTCGAGGGAGCAGCCACTTTTATCGATTCATGCCTCCGCATGGCGCACGGGGTGAGGGTTCCTCGAGCCTTCTTTCTTTGATCCTTTCGCCGGATTTGATCCTTGAGTACTTTTCGTGGGAGCCTCGGCGGGTGCTCGGTATTCCGACGACGAGGATGTGACGGGCGAGTTCGCTGGGATGCCCGACTTCTCTCTGGAGGACCTTGGCGAGGATGATGATGCTGAGGATTCTGATTAGTATTCATTTGCTTTCCCTCTTTTCATATCCCTCTCTTTTTTTTTTGTTTAGCAACAGACATTTATGGGTACCTGTAATAAAACACATGTATTTGCACGGCAAACAGTATTTTATTTTAAGATGTAATGTCATTTTTTGTGATTCCCGGGATTTGTCCTAGAAATTGTTGCTATTATTATTTTTTTATTTGGTGCATGCCACGTGAGCTGAGAGTGTGTTTGTGGGTAGTGTTTGTTTGCCGGGAATGGCTTTGGCCAGTGTTTGGGCAGTTTGGAGCAAGGTCCTGCTGAGGACAAAGCCGTGGTTGTTGTACCTTCTTTGCTGAGGAAATGGGTTCTGTTTGCAAGGAGGTCCGTACGGACATACTTAGCATGCAAAGAGGTCCGTACGGACCAACCTTGCTTTTGGGAAGGACATAAATGCTTTACCGTGTCTGGTTCTTCCTCATTTCCCCATTTGCAGCCATTTTCGAGCTTTCTTCCCCATTTTCTCTAGGAACCTCCATTTTTGCCATGGATTCTTCGTACGTCCCTAGAATTTTCCCGAGGCTTTCGCAGGAGAGGCAAGCACACTTCCTTGAGCAGTTGAAAACGTGGATGCGGCGCCGTATGAGGCATCAGAGATGGGCTTTCGAGGTAAGGTTTCGTCTTTGCTCGGTTTGGTCTTTTAAGGAGTTGGTTCCTGATTGGGATTTGTTGCGGGCTGCCGCGAAGTTCTGGGTGTTGGTGTAATGCCCTAGGCTTTAGTTATGTTTAACTGAAAACCGTTATGTATCATCTTTATCGTTTATGTTTATTATTTGATTATTATATAGTTTGCATATTTATTGTAATAATCTCCGTCCCTGATTATTAAGAGAATAATTAGTATAATTGTCAATGGATAATCATATGATGATTATATGCATAGAGATGCACATTGAAATTATGGGTACTTGTTAGAGAACAAGTGAACTGGACTTGACCCGTATGAGATTTATGTCATGGTCAAATGTCATAATTAAATCTCATATGGTCACTTCATTTAGTCCCTAGACCTGAGATTATCATGACTTTACACATGATGAAAGTTATGTTTGATTTTAGTCAAACGGTATCTTAACACGATATCTATAAAGGCTATCTTTGGCATGATCGGATTCATGATGGGAAGGATGATAAGTCAAGATGGAATTTGTCCCTCGAAAGAGAGATGTTTTGCTTGGGCCCCTCAATGAGTGATAATGATGAAAGCGTGTGGCCACACCCCAATATGATTGGACTATCATTATACTCAAGATCGAGAAAGCATTGAACAAATACAAGTTGACGTGGACCATGACTTGTGTTCAATATAACATCGTGAGACAAAGGGATAAATGAAAGTGTACCATTGGAAACGTGAACTCTTACGTTGTGTTATTTGGGTAGACATAATGGCTTGCTAGAGTCCGCTTATGTCTTATGAGGGCCGATATGATCGAACTCATTGCCAACATAATACAATCCTATTGGGTCACACACAAATAGAATGAATTGGTTAAACCGGAGGAAGAATGGTTGAGAGTTTTACGTATCGGCTATATATGCCGCGCGACATATTAAGCCAATGGCTTAATATACCGCGCGACATATCAAGCCCTACGCGGTTTGACAGCCTGTTCTCCTAATACGATTAGGAGACATATTCATACTATTGTAGTATAAATATGTGAGGTCTGTCAGACCTAATTCTCTAGTCGAATTTTTCAATAAGAAATTCACAATCAAAAGTCCTCTCAATATTCTTCCATAAGTTTTAGGAATCTAGCAATTCCCAACCCGAGAATTGTTCTCGACATTCATATTTGTGTGGATTACCAAAAGAGGGTCTTAGTTTTGTTCAAACAAATCAAAGACCTAGAGTTCAAATACAAGATCCAAAGGAGTTGAAGATTCGAAGATTTGAAGATCAAAAGTTTGTGATTACGAATCACATAATTATCCGTTCGATAGCTCAAGACCGGAAAGCAATTTAGGTTGGTAAATTCTATCTCATAGCAAATTCAATTTAATCGTATAGAACGGATCTTAGGGCTTGGGTTTTGTGTTAATTTTATGCTTAATTCCGCTGCGCATGGATCCATAAAACCCAACAGTGGTATCAGAGCCCCGTTCGTATGGTTAAGTTTGAATTAACATGCTAGAATGATTATATAAATTGTTTATATGTTCGTTGCATGTTTTTGTATGCGATAGAATTTTGATTGTTTATGTGAAACAATGTGAAAATCGTTTTCGAATTATGTTGAATTAAATATGTAAAAGGGTTGTTTTATATGATTTAATTGCATGTAATCTGAATTGATTGAAATGCGAAATCCTGCTACTTGGCTACTTTAGTCGCGCGACATGATGAGCCATGAGGAATTCGGGTTATCGGCTATTAGGTCGCGCGACATATCAAGCCTCTGGCTGATGTTGTCACGCGACATAATAAGCCAAATGCAAGGCGAGAATCGGTTGTTTAATTTTTACGCTATTACGTGATTGTGTTTACAATCTGAGATGTTTTATGTCTTAATCTGGATGCTATAAATTTCTGGAAATTGAGTTTATAGGGCTATGCTAGATTAATTCATTGTTTATGCTTGCTTAATTAATTAAAAGGTGTTTATTTAATTGTTGCGTTGCATAATTATTGAGTGTTCTTATGCATGAAGAAGCTGTTGTAATTCTAGAATGTTTTTGAACATTGAATTATAGTTCACTAATTGTTTATGAGAAACAAGTTAGTGTACGATTGTTTATGAAACATGTCAGTTTTACAAGTAAGAATTTTTTATTAGATGTTTAGTTGAAACATTGATTCATAGTTTCCTAATATGTTTAGATTTAGACATTGTAACTTTTGAATTTTATGATTGTTTATGGAAACAAGTCATAATTACGCGAAATTTAAAAGGAAACTGATTATTTATAAAAGGTAGTGATTATGTTGCCAAATCGGGTGATTTCTAATTGTGCATGACTAGGAGAGTTACGTCTAAGGAAGAGTTGGTACTTAAGTAGTCCTTGTGGCTCACCTATCTTTCCTGGGAACTTACAGTGCATGATTATGACTATCTTTGCCGATATGCTTATAATCTACCTTAAAGAACCTTCATTTAACTTTTAAGTTCTTTATGCCAATTCATGATTAAACACTTGAGACCACTCGGATAGTTTTGGGTGGGCTTGCCATAGCAAGGTACTTTGATTCTATTCCGTTTGCAAGCAAGATGAGGAAATGGTGGTTCCTATACGTTTAATATGAATGAACTTAATTGGGTTATCAAAATGGTTTTGGACCCAAGGCATAAGATGAGATTAAAATATGCTTAGACATATGATGTCTTAAATAAATCTCATAAAAGATCCTAAGAGTCATATATGATATGATTGATGTTTTCTACCTAATTTAGTTTAATCTTGAGCGGTGCGCCATAGCGTACTTGAGATTAAATTAAAGATGGATCTTAGTCCTAAGAGTCATATACGATATGATTGATGTTTTCTACCTAATTTAGTTTAATCTTGAGCGGTGCGCCATAGCGTACTTGAGATTAAATTAAAGTTGGATCTTAGCCCATTAAATACATATTATGCTTATTTGCATTGGAAGGTGTATGATTTAATGGGAGTATTTGTAAAATACATTATTTACTCTTAAATGATAAATGTGTTGATATTGATATGTGTTCATATAATTTGTATATTTTGTTGTAGAAGTAGCATTACATAATGATAATTGCGATTCGTCCTTATGAAGGACAAAGTTCGAAATGAATGATACAAATAATTTTGATTGGATCAAAAGCCTAAAGAATGGTTCTTAGGTAAATTTGTACGTTCATTACGAATCCGTTCCTATTGATCCTATTGCAAATGTTGCAAAGGGCAAATAAGGAAGCAACATTAGAAACATAGTGATGATTCTGACAATATTGCTTGCCTTATATTTGTCACCGTGTTTAAAGGCTCTTATGAAGAACCTTAAGCACATGATAACTATTCTTTTGTTCTAGCACACCGCATAAAGGAAATGTTCCAAATGCGAACTAGGCAAAAGATATATGTTGTGGTGAAGGCTCTCAATTCATATGATGAAAGAAGGAGCAATCCGTAAATTGTGTTAATGGTTGACACAATAAAAGGGTTCATAAAGGAAGGAAAAGAAGGTAAAGCAAAAGTTGCTAAACCTAGGACAAATGTTGTCAAAGCCGAAGAGGTTAAACCCAAAGTGTCTCAAAAGGATGCATTTTGCTATCATTGCAATAAGATTGTCATTGGAAGCAAAGTTGCAAGGCTTATTAGGAAGGCCTAAAAGGTGAAGAAGGGCAATATGATTGCTACTACTTCAAGTATCTATATGATAGATATTTTTTCATTTCGACTTCTTGATTCTTGGGTATATGATACCGGATTGGATCCCACATTTGTTTAAATGTGCAAGGAACAAAGAATAGAAAGCTACTCAAATAAGGTAAATTAAACCTATGCATGGGAATGGAGCAAGAGTTGCAACATTAGCCATAAGGGACTTATGAAGTCACTTTACCTTGTGAAGTAGTACTTGTTTTGAACAAGTATGACTACGTTCAGATTTGAGTAGGAGTATTATTTATGTTTCTTAAATGGATGATGAAGGATATAATTTTCTTATTTTCAATAAGAAGTTTTATATTTATTTAATAATATGCCTTATTGTAATGCATATGTCATTAAATGATCTTCATATCCTTGAAGATGAGAAACAAAATAATGTTGAAGATATCTATAATATAAATGGAAATCTAAACCGAATAATATGAACAACGCGTTCATATGGCATTGCCAGTTTGGTCAGATAAATAAGAAACATATATCTAAACTCCATTAACATGGACTTTTAGACTCATATGACTATCAATCATTTGAGGAATGTTGATCTTATTTATTGGGATTATCGACCACACCACCCTACACTAAAGTAGTGGGAGGGCTAGTGACTTATTGGTCATTATACATAAGATGTATGTGAACTATTAAGCAGCATTGCTAGGGGAGGATTTCGGTATTTCATCATACTTCACTAAAGACTTATCTAGATATGATTATGTCTATCTGATGAAGTCCAAAGGTGAATCGTTTGAGATGTTTCGAACATTTCAAGATGAAGTGCAAAACAACTTGGCAAAACTATTAAGTGCTTCGATTGGATCGAGGTAATGAATATTTGAGCCAAAAGTTTGACAATCATCTCAAAACTATGAAATCGTTTCAAAGTTGACTCCACCCGGAACACCATATTGTATGGTGTGTAGGACATGGTTCATTCGATGATGTGTCAATTAGACTTTCCTATTTCCTATTTCCTTTTGAGGATATGCATTAGAAATGATGCGGTTACACTGAATTGAGTCCTTACTAAATCGGTTCCTAAGGCCCCACATGAGATGTGGCATGGAAGAAAACTTAGTTTGTCTTTCATGAAGATTTGGGGTTGCGAATCTTATGTAAAGAGATTTGTCTCTTATAAGTTAGCACCAAATCTAACAAGGTTATTTTCGGATATTGATTTTACAATCACAAAGAGAACAAAATGTTTGTTGCTCTACACGATTTGTTTCTTGAGAAATAGTTTCTCAATAAAGAATCTAGTGGGAGTAAAATTAATCTTGAAAGAAGTTCAAGAACCCGAAAATAATATGGAACCAAGAGTAGAGACAGAACCAAGTTCACAAAGGAGTTGTGAAACCGGTTCAAGATGCACAAGTCCATCGTAGATTGGATGGGTCACGATCCGAACTCAAGGAATAATGATTTCTCGTTGCGGAAAGTGATAAAGTGGAAGTCATTAAGAATGACGATCCTACTTGCTATCAAGAAGCGATGTCCTCTCCTAATTTGGATAGATGGTTATGAACCATGGAATCCAAATTACAATCCATGTTTGACAATCAAGTTTGGAACTTGATTGGGCTACCTGAAGGTGTAAAAACTAATGGGATGCAAGAAGGTCTTCAAGACCGACATGGATGGGAAGGTGTGTACTTTCATGACTAAGAATTGTAACAAAGGAATTTAGGCAAATTCATAGTATTGACTATGTTGAAACCTTGTTCGCCAGTTACAATGTCGAAGTCTGTTAGATTTTCAATTGCCATTATCACATATTGTGACTATGTGATATGACAAATGGATGTCAAACGACTTTCTTTAAATGGAAAGATTATTAAGGATGTGTATAGTACACAACCCGAATAGTTTGACGATCCAAGAAACTCTAATAGAGTATGCATGTTGCAAAGATCCATGAGATGGGTTGAAGCAAGCTTAAAGGAATTGGAATCTTCGTTTTGATGAATTGGTCAAAGAGTTTGACTTCATCAAAGAACAAAGATGAATCTTGTGTATGCATGAAATTCAGTGGGAGCGTAGTATTATTTCTATTGTTTATTACAATGATATCTTACTCATTAGAAAAACAAGTTCCGACACTTAAGACTGTTAAGTCTTGGTCAAGGAAAGGTTTCTCAATGAAAGATATGGGTGAAGCCGCTTACATCCTTGGCATCAAGATCTATAGAGATGGATCTAGAAGGATAAATTGGTTTGAGTCAAAGTGTTCACATTGACAAAATTCTTAGAAGGGTCTAAGAAGAGTAGCTTGTCAATGGGTCATGGTATTTCTCTTAGCAATATTCATTGTCTTATGACAAGTGATGAGCAAAAGGGAAATGAATGAAGTTCCATATGCTTCGGCATTTGGATCTGTCATGTATGCCATGATTTGTACTCGACCCGGCATCTCATATGCTCTAAGCATGATGAGTCGATACCAATCTGATCCTGTGATGAGAACCATTGGATGGCAGTCAAGATGTTCCTTAAGTACTTAAGAAGAACTAAGGATACGCTCTTGGGATTTGAAAGATTGGAAGTTAATCTTGTTGTAAGGGTTACATAGGTGCTAGCTTCCAAACTGACAAAGTTATTTTAAAATCGCAATTAGGATTTGTGTTTGTGCTTATTAGAGGTGCAATTTTGATTGGAAGAGTTCCAAGCAGAAATTGTAGCCGATTCTACTACTAAGGGCATATTTTAGCAACATATGATGTAGCTGAAAGAGGGCAGTTTGGATCAAAAGTTCATTTAGTATTTTGGAAACACTCCAAGTGTTTTTCCAAGTATCACTAATCAGTGAAACTTTTGTTATGACTATAGTGGTGCCACTTGGGCAAACAATGGAACCAAGGTCACAACAGCGATCCAAACACTCACTTAGACGTTCTTCAAAGAATTCATAAAGAATGAGAAGACGTTAAAATATACAAAGTATCAACCGATGATGACATAAGGGATTCACTTACATAGACCCTCGCACAGGCGGAAGCATGATGGTCATGTTAGATCCATGAGTATTCGATACATAAATGGAGCCTAGTGCAAGTGGGAGACTGTTGGTGTAATGCCCTAGGCTTTAGTTATGTTTAACTGAAAACCGTTATGTATCATCTTTATCGTTTATGTTTATTATTTGATTATTATATAGTTTGCATATTTATTGTAATAATCTCCGTCCCTGATTATTAAGAGAATAATTAGTATAATTGTCAATGGATAATCATATGATGATTATATGCATAGAGATGCACATTGAAATTATGGGTACTTGTTAGAGAACAAGTGACTGGACTTGACCCGTATGAGATTTATGTCATGGTCAAATGTCATAATTAAATCTCATATGGTCACTTCATTTAGTCCCTAGACCTGAGATTATCATGACTTTACACATGATGAAAGTTATGTTTGATTTTAGTCAAACGGTATCTTAACACGATATCTATAAAGGCTATCTTTGGCATGATCGGATTCATGATGGGAAGGATGATAAGTCAAGATGGAATTTGTCCCTCGAAAGAGAGATGTTTTGCTTGGGCCCCTCAATGAGTGATAATGATGAAAGCGTGTGGCCACACCCCAATATGATTGGACTATCATTATACTCAAGATCGAGAAAGCATTGAACAAATACAAGTTGGCGTGGACCATGACTTTTGTTCAATATAACATCGTGAGACAAAGGGATAAATGAAAGTGTACCATTGGAAAGCGTGAACTCTTACGTTGTGTTATTTGGGTAGACATAATGGCTTGCTAGAGTCCGCTTATGTCTTATGAGGGCCGATATGATCGAACTCATTGCCAACATAATACAATCCTATTGGGTCACACACAAATAGAATGAATTGGTTAAACCGGAGGAAGAATGGTTGAGAGTTTTACGTATGCGGCTATATATACCGCGCGACATATTAAGCCAATGGCTTAATATACCGCGCGACATATCAAGCCCTACGCGGTTTGACGGCTGTTCTCCTAATACGATTAGGAGACATATTCATACTATTGTAGTATAAATATGTGAGGTGCAATCAGACCTAATTCTCTAGTCGAATTTTTCAATAAGAAATTCACAATCAAAAGTCCTCTCAATATTCTTCCATAAGTTTTAGGAATCTAGCAATTCCCAACCCGAGAATTGTTCTCGACATTCATATTTGTGTGGATTACCAAAAGAGGGTCTTAGTTTTGTTCAAACAAATCAAAGACCTAGAGTTCAAATCTGAAGATCCAAAGGAGTTGAAGATTCGAAGATTTGAAGATCAAAAGTTTGTGATTACGAATCACATAATTATCCGTTCGATAGCTCAAGACCGGAAAGCAATTTAGGTTGGTAAATTCTATCTCATAGCAAATTCAATTTAATCGTATAGAACGGATCTTAGGGCTTGGGTTTTGTGTTAATTTTATGCTTAATTCCGCTGCGCATGGATCCATAAAACCCAACACTGGGATGTTAGGAGGCACGTGTACTGTTTCTCCTACAATGAAATGGTGCCCACTTTTGAGGATTTTCGGGCTTTGATTGGAGGACCGGAGGTGGAGGCCATCTCGCTTCCTTTGATTGGTGGTGCTGCGGTGAGCGTGAAGCTTGCAGACTTTCTTCGTGCTTCGTTGGAAGAAGTGCAGGGCATGATCCTTGATTCGGGTCATATCGACATTTCTGAGCTGCCGGAGCGGTTCATGGTTGATGATGAGAGTGACGTCTCTTGGGATGTTTTTGCCTTGTGCGTGATGGCGACGCTTTTTCTGGTCAGTTCCCTTGGCATTTGTGATGGCGTTTTGCTAGATGTGGTAGGGCACTGCAGAGCTGGAGAGGGTATTGTCCCGTTGGTGCTGGGGGAGACTCTTCATGGTATCGGCCGTGCGCGGCGGGGATCGTTTTATGAGAGGGAAGCCCCGCTTTGCTCACCTTGTGGCTGCGAGAGAGACTCCAAGCCATGCCCGAGGCTCCGACGTCGTTTAGCCCGTGGTCATTTGCTCAGCCGACCTCTTGTGTTGGATATGGATCGATCACTTTGGGAGAGATGGATGGCATAGCTTGGTACGCATCGAGATCCATTTGGTGGGTTCCGCACTGGAGGATTGAGACCAGGAGGGTCTTGCGAGGAAGGGTCCTACGTTGTCGAGTTCCAGGTTTGTCTTGGTCCTCCTTCTATATTCCGTCGCTTGTTTCCCGGCAGTTTGGGATGAAGCGAGGAGCCTTTGTTGGGGCTGGGATGACCTTGCTTCTTGCGGAGGTAGTTCCTCTTTGTATGGCGGCTTCGGTGCCTTCTTGTATTTTACGAGGGTATGGAAGTATTCCGCTTTCCCTCTGTGGTACTCCTTAGGCGTCGGGGAGCGTTGTATTGACGACTCGGTATACGGCACAGTATGAGCGGCATGTTGGGCGATCCCAGTGGTCTTGGAGAGAAGGCGTGCAGCGGTGCAGGACCGGTTGCCGTAGTAGCTATTGCCTTAGGAGTGCCGAAGCACTGGTCGACCCTTTGGATGTGACGGGAGACGCTTTGTTTGACTACGAGACTAGAGTTGACCGGCGACGGGGAGAGGTCCTCTTTTACGGACTCGCGAGGAGGAGATCCGAGCCGAAGCACGGGCGAATGAAGCCACGAGAGCTATTGGATTATTTGACTCTACGGGGAGGACCCCGGATCTCGGAGCGAGAGACGCAGAGTTGGTTCACGTGGAGAGAAAGAAGACTCGCCGGGGACGAGGGAAGAAAGGAAAGAATGGCGAGGGACAAGCGCGAGATGGCGCGGAATGACCTCCTAAGTATCCATTCATTGCATTGCAAACACATTATTAGTTAAATGTATTAAGTTTGTCTTTTAGCATGTTGTGAACTTGAGAGTAGACCGTGCTTGAACTCATCAAGAAATGTTGTAACCGTTAGTGATTTGTGATTTACTTTTAAAGCTTTGTCGAGACGCAAGATCTCTTGTTTGCCTTTGCTTGTTGTGCACTTTGTCGGCGTCCATCCTTGGACTTTTACATTGCATTTGCGGGTAAAGCGATGCAGGCCACTGACGGCAATCCCCTTTCTTTGAGGCTTTGTGCTTGGGTGAGAGGTTGAATGCTCCCTTGACAAGTCGTTTTGACGGTCTTTTCGTGGCTTCCTTGCCTCTTGTTGGCGTCGGGCTCTTGACCTCTTTTGCGGCTTACGCTTGAGCTTCTTTTATTTTTTTTTTTTGTGAGCCCTTGCTCGAGCTCCTTTTTTTATTGAAGCGCGTGAGGGCGAAGACAAGCCCCAGCTTGGAAGCGGACACGAGTCGGTCGTTTGATGCTTTGAGTGACCCTCGGATGTCCTTGGATGTTGCCGCCGTCGTTTGACTTGGTCAAGGTGGCTGGCTGGGCGTGTTTCTTGAAAAGTGCGTAGCTTGATGGAGGTCTTGATTGACATTCAAACTTTTGACTTTTTGTGTATTTTTAGACCTGGGACCAATTAAGGTTGCCTACGTTCCCCGGACTAGAGGGCTCAGTCTGCGTAGTTCGACACTACATGGAGTGCCAAGAGATGCACTGTTCTTCTTTAGGCGAAGTATCTGCGAAGTTTGCTTCCGTTATTTGGATTCATGAAGGGATTGCCGTCTAGGTGCATCGGCTTCATGGCGCCTCCGGAGAAGATCTTTTGAACCACGAAAGGGCCGATCCATGTGGGTTCCCATTTTCCCGGTGGGTTGGTTCGAGTGGGAGGCTTTTCTTTGAGTACAAGGTCGCCTTCTACGATGTCTCGGGATTTGACTTTCTTGTCGAAAGCTCTAGCCATCCTGCTTTGATAGGCTCGGACGTGTTCCATGGCCTTTAGTCGTCGCTCGTCTAGCAGCCAATTCGTCATGTCGGCTTCGGAGCCATTCGACTTCGTTGATGTCATTTTCCAGCGGCGCTCGGAGTGAGGAATTTCGGCTCGATGGGAAGGACTGCTTCCATCCCGTATGTCGGGGCAAATGGGGTTTCTCCCGTGGGCATTCGGCGATGTGCGGTAGCCCCAAAGTGCAAGGTGCGGCTTCTCGGGCCAATCTCGTCCTCGGGTGGTCATTTTTCGGATGATCCGTTCGAGGGTTTTGTTTTATTTGCTTCCCACGGCGCCGTTTGTTTGTGGCCGGTAGGGAGAAGATTTGTGACGTGTGATCTTGAATTCAGCCCGACGATGCAGCCGAATTCCCCTTCGAAGTGTGAGCCGTTGTCTGATATGACCTCATTTGGGATACCGTATCGGCATATGATGTTTTCCTTGAGGAAATGCGCGACCTTCTTGGAGGTGAGTACCTTGTAGGACTTGGCTTCGACCCATTTGGTGAAGTAGTCGATGGCTACTAAGATGAACTTCGTGACCAGTTCTTTGCTGGCGGAGCGATTTTCCCGATGACGTCAATTCCCCAAGTGGCAAAGGGCCAAGGTGTAGTCATGCGGTAGAGATCGTGGGGCGGTAGATGATTGAGGTTGGAGAACCGTTGGCACTTGTCGCGGCTTCGGACAAAGTGGATGCAATGCGCCTCCATGGAGATCCCGGTAGTAGCCCATCACGAGAATGATTTGCATCGGGGCTGCAGCGTTCATGTGGGGACCGCAAGCCCCATTGTGGACTTCGTTCATGAACTTGCTTGCTTCTTCTTGGCTGACGCAGCGTAGGAGTGGCCCATGGTAGCGTTTCTTATATAGCATGTCCCCGAGGATGACGAAGTGAGAGGCAAGGCGTTTTAGGGTCATGATGCTCTTGGTTTTGACCCCTCCTGTGTGTGGGTCTCCCTTGTTCATGAAGGTGGTTTTTCCCGCTCTTGAGGTGTGGGAAGATCTGGTTTGTGCTGGAAATGGCGTCGGACTTGCATCTCTTTGGCTCTTCAGCAATCTTGCAAATCGTTGTGATTAAAACCTTCTCGGCAGCTTGGGCCCGGATTTTCTCTCGTTTGACAACATGCTTAAATGTTTGCTTGATGCATTTATTTAATTAATGTGTTTGCCTTTTGTATAGATGAATTGTTATTAACTTGTTTTGATTAGTTAATATCATCATTTGTTAAAGATGCAATGAAATGATTTTTTTTAGGAAGGTCGGACCTTTTATTGAAAGCGTGAAGACTGTACATTGTTGACCAAAGATTCACAATCGTCGGGCGTAAAGCCGTCAAAAGACTCAAAAGATGTGAAAACACAGACAACAAGACTCGATGCTAGACTATAGGCGACGAGGGATTGGACCAGGCTTCATTACTCTCGGATGGCTGTAGCTCTAGAGGGAGTAGTCTTTGGTTCGGGTGGCCAATCTTCCCTTGGCATGAGTCCGGAAAGTAGCTTGCATGCGGTTCGATTTCAAACCAGATCGCGGAGGTTTTTGGCTTCTCCCACGATGATGTCCCTCCATTAGTGTTGCCACTTTGTCCTTGGGGGTTTTTGATGATAGAAGTCGGCGAGGGCCACTTCTAGGAGGGCGAAGCATTCGTTGATTCGGAGTGGATTCTTGCGATGTTGATCACTTTCATAGAATCTGCCTCTTTATGCAGGATCTTTGCTTGGACGACGTTTACAATGTACGATTCGAGCGGGCATGCTATATCTCCTTCCACGATTAAGCCTTGGAGGAGGTGGCGCCCTTTGTTCGTCCAGGTCGGACACCGGAATGTTGAATTGAACTAGGCTGTGATGGCTGTCCCCGTAAGATCCAGAGTGTCGGCTAGAGGGTTGTCTTGTACGGGGATCGGTGATGAGCCGGTTGCAAGAGGGTTTTCGGCGAAGTAAGGGTCTACTCCTCGATCAATCTCCATTAGGGCATCCATCTCTTGATCCTCTCTCAAGCATTCTTCACGATCGCATATGTCGAGTTGTCATCCCTGACCCATGAGTTCTTCGATTTCCAACTCGTCGCGGCTTAGAGCGTGGATGTAAGGATCCACTTCGTAGCGGGACGGGGTAGGAGAATCATGCGGAGAAGAGTATTCGGTCATGTCGGGACCTTCTTACGGGTCATAGCTTGCTGGCCAAGCACTTGCCATTACCGCTTCCGCGGATCACTTCGATCGCTCCGTTGGCATTGATGAATTTCACGCATTGGTGAAGAGTAGATGATCTTGCTTTCATCGATGTATCCAAGGCCGTCCCAACAAAGCAGAGAAGGTGGGTTTGATTTCCACGACTTGGAACTCTACAGGCTCCCAGGTTGTACGTCGAATTGGATCCTCAAATTGATGACTCCTACAATTGGTCGTGCAGTGGAGTCGTAGGCTCGGATTACACGAGGTGAAGGCCTTATCGAAGAACGGTCGATGCGGAGTTGTTTCGGTGTGCTCAAAGCGATGATGTTGGCTGCGGAGCCGTTATCAATCAAGACGTTCGGGTGGAAGAACATCTCTATTTTTATGAGGATGAGGAGGGCTCCGTTGTGCCGATTCTCACATATTGGCAAGTCATCGTGCGTGAAGGCTAAACCGCTTCCCGTGCTACCGTTTGACTCGTCTCTTACGGGAACGTTCGATCCATCCATTTGTATGCCTTGGCTGGGGCAAAGATCGTAGGGAGACAGTTGCCCTTGGGCGTTCTTGTCGGAATTCCCGGTCACGAGATCTCTTGACTCTGGTTTCACGCTCCCAGTCGTAGCGGGACAGCATGCTGACGGTTTCGGAAATTGCAGGGGGTCTGCTCTCGCTTGGAGTTTCATCAAAGGCTATTGAGTTTACCCTGTCGTTCCGTGGGAATGGATTTCCGATGGTATTGGGACCACGGGGGCGTTCCAATTTTCCCTCCTCAATGAGCCCCTGGACCACCTGCTTGAGCACGAAGCAATTGTCGGTGGTGTGGCCGGGGTAGTTGTGGAAGGCGCAGTGTTTGCTCATATCCATGTTGGGTTTGAGGGTCTTCGGTTGGAAATTCTCGAGTGGTTTGAGAAGATTTCGCTTCACCAAAGCTTCAAATACTTGACCCAAGGGCATTTCCGGGTTATCTAAATCTTTGGGCTGTGGGAAGCGAGGGGGTTGTTATTCTTTGGGGCCGCTTGATCGCGGTTTACACCCGAGCTCCGTTCCGAATGTAGTGCCTGTTGTTAGTGCTTCCTTTCCTTTGGTCGGGCAGAGTTGAAGTTGCCAGGTTTGTTCGATAGCGGTAAGATGAGGCGGGGTTCTTTGTTGCCTTTTGAAGACTCGAAGTCTTTTCAAACTTTGTCCCGGCGTTGACCATGGCACGGAGATCCGGATAGAAATGGTGGCTGATCAAGGTCCTCAAAGATGGCTTGAGGCAGGAATGGAAGATGTCCATCTGCTCTTCTTTGGAAAGTGGATCCATTATCTCGCTTAGCTTCCAGTTCCATCTTTTGTAGAACTCACCCACAGGCTCGTCGTCCTTTTGTTCGGTGGCTTGCAGGTCATGGCGGTTCGTCTCCCATTCAAGGTTGGCGCGGTACTTCTCCAGGAAGATTTCACTGATTTGGTCCCACGTGGAGCGGTTTTCTGCCTTTACGTTGAGGAACCACCTTAATGCTGTGGATTTGAGGGAATGCTGAAAGTGATCTGCCATCTGTTGAGGGGTTGCCCCTTTGGCTCTCATACCCAGGACGTAGGTGTCGATGTGGGTTTTTGGGCATTCTGTCCCGTCAAACTTTTCCATTTCCGGCATCCTGAACTTCGGAGGGAGAGGGACCACTTTGTTCGGATCAGTAGGCAGGAGGGAGTCCTTCCGAGAATTAGCTAGCTTGCCTTGCATGTCTTTCATTTGTTCAATCAGCCAGGCCATGTGGGGATCAGCTGTCTGAGGTGGGTTACCATTTTCAGGGACGGAAACCGAAGATGGAGGTGGATTGGCTGATGGGATAGCCATTCGGGAGTCTTGGGGAGGTAGTTGAGTGTATACCAACCCATACCCTGGGGTGTTAAAGTTGAGGGCGTGATTGCCAGGTCCGCTAAGGGTTGTGTTTGGGAACTGGGGAAATGATTCGTTAGCCCCAATTGGCAGACTAGCAGGTGGCAAGCTTGAGATGTCGGGATATCCGCTCGGGATGCCTGTCCCTGGTAAGAATGGGGACTTTTGATTGTGGTTGCGAGGCTCGTATAGAGGCAAAGGATTGAATCCTGGGGGATACCGAGATGCATTGGGATCTGGCAGAGCAGGCACGTATGTGTGCTGTTGATACTGAGCTTGGGGTGCAGAGCCGGGAAATTGACTGTGCTGAGGCGGACATGTCGGGGCTGCTTGACTGACGCCTGAGGGGAGCTTTGAGCGAGAGCTGCTTTGCGTTGCTGGGATCTCGTAGCTTGGCGGAGGCGGGACCTGCTGATAGCTTTGAGAAACCGGGGGAGCCGGTATATCTTCGTCCTCTATGAGAACAAAGGTTCCGTCGGGTTGGGGAACTGCAACTGTTCCTCGAAGACGCAAGGTGTCGACGATCCAGGCTTGCTGTTCTTCTTGGCGCTTCTTGATGGTTTCGAAGGCTCGCAGCACCTCCTCCATTGTCTGGAGATTCCTTAGTGGCGGGGTTCCGTTTCCCTCACTGTTATCTGTTGATCCGTCATGGGGAGTAGCGGACGGTGCGGACCGTTGAACTGGAAGGGCTATCGGACCTTGTGACCTCGATGCGAAAAGGCGGCTTCCAGGTATTCTCAACCACTCTCGGTTCGCTGGAGGGGTGACGGGCAAGGTTTAGACACGGGAATGGCCTAACGGGATAAAAGGGGGAAAGCTCACGTGGCATGCGGTTTCCGTTTCTTTTATTTTCTGATTTTTTTTTGTTGTTTTAAATTACTTAAAATAGTATTTTCTCAGAATCCTAGGTAGGTTGGAAAAGATTGCTCTTGTTTTTCGCAACTATGCTAGATCCCTGGAGTCGGTGGAGACCATTTGTGCGGCTATAAGCCCCTCGTTTTGCACCCGTATTTCGACATCCCGGGGTGGGCGGCCACGGGCGAGGGGTCACTATAGTGCAAGCGGTTTCCACCGGCCTAAAAGAAAAATCGAACCTAAGGACCGAGCCTGTCATGTTCGTTTTGATGCGTTAGCCATGTGAATAGTGAACCGAGCCGCCACCGAGTCAAGATCAGTCAAGAGTTCGGCATGACCTCTCTTTACCTTGCTTGCGCAAGGGATGCCGTGACGTTAGGCGTTGGGCTGGGTCATATCGTCATGGGCGACGTATCAAAGGCGTGATGACATGGTGTCATGCGAGCATGGATGTATATCCGGACGGAACATCGTTCAGGTGTAGCTTCAAATCAAGATCAGGTCAAGATTTTAGCATGACCTTTCATCGCTTTGCTTGCGCAAGAGGATCTTGAGTTCCGAGCCTTGACTCGAAAATGGTCGGCATGGTATATGTATCCAGTGTATGACACGGATCAGGTAAAAACCAACCGAGTCTGGACAGAGTGTGACTCAAGACTCAAACGTGCAGGGTTGACGCTTGGCTAGGATGGGATGTTTGGAATGATCCCGTGCACGTCCAAGAGGCCTAGGAAGACCTAACGGACTGCAACTGAGACCACTCCGGGTTGAGGGTTGTAGTGTGCAGTGTATCCGAGGCGGTGCGCGTAGTGTGCGGTGTAACCGAGGCAAAGGTGTGAGTAGAGTGCGGTGTAGCAGAGGCGCAGCTGTGCGTAGTGTGCGGTCTCTAAAATTCTTTTTACGAGTAAAACAGAAGTTTTTGAAGAATTTTAAAATGTATGCACGAGATGTATATTGATGCATTTTTTTATTTTTATTTTTTTTGTAAAATAAAAACGAAGCACGTGCACACACACACAACAGTTAAAGGAAAGGGGTAAAATGAAAGTTTGACCCTCATCATCGTTTTAAAAATCTTTTGTTTTGTTTAAAAGTTTTTAAAACAAAATATTCCCCAGCAGAGTCGCCAACTGAAATTACCCGGATCCGAGCAGGCTTCGCAGCCCCGGCATCTGGCGTCTTTCGCGTTGGAGCGGCTTGTCTCGCCGTTTTTGTTTTTGTAGAGTCGCCACGCCGTTTTTATTAAGCCCAAAACATTGAAAAAGGGCATCAGTTTAAAGATAATTTTAAACTGTTTTTGTGTGATGAGATTTTGAGTTCGGAGGTCAGATGACTCCCCGGGAAGAGAATATTAGAATATTAGAGCTCACCCGAGTAGCCTCGTAAAACGAGTCTTTCGGATACCCCTAATATCCTTTAAATGTTGTGTGTGTGTGTGTGCTTTTAAAAATGCATGCTGTATCGGATGTCTACATTGTATGCTATGTATGGAAATGTATTGAAATAGTATAGGAAGGAAGCCTTACCAATGTTGGTTCGTGTCTGTCTTCCGCTGGGGAATAGTGTTTGAGGTCGGAGTAGCGTTCCGGTACGGATCGGGATTGCTTCGGGAGATGCCGGTTGTCCGCGGACAGAGTTTCGGCGTGAGTTGAGGTTGCAGGCTGCATTCGGGCAGAGGTTCGGCGTGCGTGGGGATCGTCGGGATCACTCGGGCAGAGGTTCGACGTGCGTTGTGGTGGCAGGAGTCACTCGGGCAGAGTTTCGGCGTGCGTTGTGGTGGCAGGAGTCACTCGGGCAGAGTTTCGGCGTGCTTTGGGATCGTCGGTTTGACTCGGAAAGAGCGGGACACCGTGGAAAGACCGTGCAAGGCCTCGGAGTACCACGAGGGGCCTCGAGTACCTCGAGAGTGCCTCGGGGCAGCGCGGGAGCGTCTCGGGAGCGCTCGGGGAGGCTTCGGAGCACCACAAGGGAGCTCGGAAGGCCTCGGAAGGATCCGAAAGGGGCCGGGAGTGCCTCGGAAGGACTTAGAGGGGAGCCAGAAGGCTAAGGGAGGAAGAGAGAAGAGGGAGGTGTGTCAAAATGAGGAGGGGGAGCCCTCTATTTATAGTAAAAATTTCGGAGCAAAGAGGTCCGTACGGACCTTCTTGGTTATCCAGAATTTTGGATTTCCTCGATTTGAGGGAATCTGCAATGATGGTGAATATTCTGGAATGATGGTGTCCCCTGAGCAATAAGGTCCGTACGGACCATCTTGCATGCAAAGAGGTCCGTACGGACCAACTCTGCAGGGGAGTAATCATTTCTTCCGGGATTTGAGGGAATATTGTGGACTTTAAGGGGATTTAGTAATCATTGAAACAAAGAGATCCGTACGGACCTTAATTGCTTTTCTGATTTCCTGAAAATTCCCAAAAGGTCCTTTTGTCCCTTTTTATCCCAGGAAGGCTCCTTCCTTGGTTTGGTTGGGGGTTTGAGAGGGTTTTGAGAGGGTTTTGAGTGCCAGAGGTCTCCGAGACTGCGTTGATGAGTCTGCGGTGTTTCCCGTATGTTTGAAAGGGGGTGATCCAGATTGGGGTACTTACAACTATCACACGAGTAAGACACAAGTGAGTCGTGCCTCTGCCAACTAATAACCCTACTTCATCATATCCCTTTTAAGTCAGTCAAACTAGTGTATTCGCTTCAAAAACTATTCTTTACCATACTCTAACAACAACAACAAAGCATTAGTTCCAAAATAATTTGAGGTCATATAACATGAATCCTCAGTCATTGTGAAAGAAAAATGTAAAAAAAAAAGGGAGGGAAGGAAAAGAAATAGGTGGTGATAAAATTTGGAAGAAGCAAAGAAGAGAAATAAATAATAAGAATGATAGTAATATATATATATATATATATATATATATATATATATATATATATATATATATATATATATATATATATATATATATATAATCAACCCCACATGAAAATGAATTTTTGCCTTGAAAATCCAAAGAGGACATTGAATCATCTACCATACTGTTTTGGACAAATTCTAACAATTTATATTTGTACTATTGAACTTTGAGCACAAATGAAATATGATCTCTCTATCAAGATGAACACATTTATGTAACGAGGAAAGCCCTTGAACAATCGTTCTCCGGCACAAAACCTCGGGAGGTTTTAGGAAAAACCTACCTTAACCAAAGTATAATTTTATTGATCAGGAGTTCTTTGGGTACAAAGCAAAGGCTTATGAAAAAATAGTAGCTAAGTGTGCGTGTGTGTTACAATGGTGTGTCTAACTTTATATACTTGTGAATCCCTTCCTTGAATCTCGGACATTTGTTGAAGAACATGGTCGCTTGTGTGTTTAACGATTTGGACCGAGTCTCAGGTGATTGTGGTTGAATAGAGTTACCATTTGACTAGGTCTTTTATGCATAAGTTTATCCCTGAAAAATAGAAAGAACAAATAACAAACAGTTTTGCAAGGTATTAGTTCAAGGCGTAATATTAAGATGTAAACCCAAGACGTATTACCAGGACGCTGAATATGCTGACTTGATTTTTCTACCTCAAACAATTGCCCCCAAAATATTTGGATCTCCTACTGGAATACGGAGAGCAAAATATTTTGCTAACTGTCACCCACTTCTAAAGTTACCGAGGCGGTTGCGACACGTGGTTAATAGGAGTAGTAAGGTGATAGGGGTCTATAACTACCATTTACTCCCTTAAATATCCTCTTCGCCGGTTTAAAAAAGTTTATTCTCTTCAAAAGCCTCTGAAGTCCGACACCAAGTCTTCACATTTTTTCGGTGAGTTCTTCTTTTCTTTCTCTTTAACTTCTTCCCCAATTCTAGGCGTAGTTGTAAGTACCTCAATCCGGACCGCTCACCATCCGAGCATACAGAAAAAACCAAGGGCGAACTTCTGGAGGTCATAACTCCTTCATACGAACTCCGATCGAGACGTGCCATATATGGTTAGAAAGCTCTCGACGAGAACTAGCCTGCACACATGTCTGCATGGACCACATTGCAATGCAAGATGGTTCGTATGGAATATTTTTTCAAACAGACATCATAATTGCAAAATCCACTTAAAGTCCACTATATTCCCTT
Source organism: Adenophora triphylla var. japonica (assembly GCA_022495995.1). Lineage (NCBI taxonomy): Eukaryota > Viridiplantae > Streptophyta > Magnoliopsida > Asterales > Campanulaceae > Adenophora > Adenophora triphylla. The sequence continues at coordinate 138,774 of JAFEMH010001037.1, forward strand.
AAATCCGGGAAAACCAAAAATTTGGTTTTCCCATAATGGTCCGTACGGACCATTTTGCAGTTTTTCTACCCCTATAAAAAGAGGGCCCCCCTCTCATTTTCTTGACTCCTTCCTTCTCTCCTCTCTCCCCCAGCCTTTAGGCTCCCCTCTAAGACCTCTCTAGGCACTCTCGAACCATTTCGCTTCCCTCTGGGGCATTCCGAACCCTCTCGAGGTGCTTTGAAGCCCTGCCGAGTGCTCCCAAGCTGCCTCGAGGCACTCCCGAGGCATCCTGAAGCCTTGTTGGTCCATCCCGAGGCATTCCGGTCTGTCCCGAGGCATCCCAGTCCATCCCGAAGCCCTGCCGGACAATCCCGGTCCATCCCGAAGCAAGCCGGAGCTCTATCCGAGTACAACCAACACTCCCGAGGCACGCCGAACCTCTGCCCGAGTACAACCAAATCTCCTGAGGCACGTCGGACCTCTGCCCGAGTACAACCAACACTCCCAAGGCACACCGAACCTCTGCCCGAGTACAACCAACACTCCCGAGGCACGCCGAAACTCTACTCGAGGACATTCCTAGCACTCCCGAGGCACGGCGAAGCTCTGTCCGCAGACACCGGTACAGCCTGTAGCAATCCTGGTCCGTCCCGGAACACTATTCACACTCAAACACTATTCTCAAGCGGAAGACAGACACGAACCAACATTGGTAAAGCTTCTTCCCAAACTATTTCAATTCATTTCAATACATAGCATACAATGTAGACATCATATTCAGCATGCATTTTTAATAGCACATACACACACACACAACTTTTAAAGAAAGAAGAGGTATCGAAAGACTCGTGTATACGAGGCGACTCGGGTGAGCTCTACCATCTTCCCGAGGCGTAACCTGACCTCCGAACTCAAAATCTCATCACACAACAACAGTTTTTTAAATAAGCTTTTTTCAATGTTTTGGGCTAAATGAAAACGGCGTGGTGACTCCTCCAAACAAACGCAGTGACACCTCCCGACTCGAAAGTGCGCGAGATGTCGGGGCCCACGCAGTCGGATCTGGGTAATTTCAGTTGGCGACTCCGCTGGGAAATTTTGTTTTAAAAACTTTTAAACAAAAAAAAAGAGATTTTTAAAACAATGATGAGGGTCAAACTTTCATTTTACCCCTTCTTTAACTGTTGTGTCTGTGTGCATGTGCTTTACTTTTTATTTACAAAAATACAAAAAAATGCATCATAATACATCTGTGTACATACATATAAAAATTTTGCAAAACTTTCTGTTTGCCTCAGAAAAAGAATTTTAGTGACCGCACACTACGCGTACTCTTATCCTGTACACTGCACACTACAACTCTCAACCCGGGGTGGTCTTAGTTGCAGCTTGATTGGTGTTCCTATGCCTTTTGAGCGCGCACGGGATCATCCCAAACATCCCATCCTAGCCAGTGTCAACCCTGCACGCTTGCGTCACACTCTGTCCAGACTCGATTGGTTTTTACCCAGTCCGTGTCATAAAGCTTGGATACATATCCCATGACGGCCATTTTCTGAGTCGAAGCTCGGAACTCAAGATCCCTTGCGCAAGCAAGACGATGAAAAGTCATGCTAAAATCTTGACCCGATCTTGATTTTCAAAGCTACACCCGGACAATACTCCATCCCGGATATACATCCATGCCCACATGGCACCATGTCATCAAGCCTTTAATGCGTCAGCCATGGCCATATGACCTAACCAACACCTAACATCGCGCAAGCAAGGTAAAGAGAGGTCATGCCGAACTCTTGACCCGATCTTGACTCAGGTATCGGCTCTGTTCACTATTCATATGGCCGACGCGTTAAAACGAACATGACAGGCTCGATCCTTAGATGGTTTTTCTTTTGGCCGATGGAAATCGCTTGCCCTATAGGACCCTCGCCCGGGGCTGTCCACCCCGGGATGTCAAAATACAGGTGCAAAACGAGGGGCTTATAGACGCACTAATGGTCTCCACTGACCCAGGATCTAGAATAGTTGCGAAAAAGAAGAGAAATCTTTTCCAACCTACCTAGGATTCTGAGAAAACACATTTTAAGTAAATTAAAAAGACTAAAAAAAACAATAAACAATAATAAAAAAAAAACTGCATGTCACATGAGCTTCCCCCCTTTATCCAAAAAAGGCCTTCCCAAGTCTAAACCTTACCCGTCACCCCCTCCAGCGAACCGAGAGTGGTTGAGAGTACCCGGGAGCCGTCTTTTCAATATCGAAGTTACAAGGTCCGACAGCCCTTCCGGTTCAGCGGTTCGAACAGTCCACTATTCCCCCATGGCAAGATGTACAGATAACAGTGAGGGAAACGAAACCCCACCACTGAGATACCTCCAGACAATGGAGGAGGTGCTGCAAGCCTTCAAAACTCTCAAGAAGCGCCAAGAAGAACAGCAAGCCTTGATCGCAGACACCATGCGCCGTTGCGGAACCGTCGCTGTTCCCCAACCTAATAGGACCTTCGTCCTCATGGAAGATGAAGAAATGCCAGCTCCTCCGGTTTTCCAAAGCTATCAGCAGGTCCCTCCTCCACCAAGCTACGAAAATCTGGCAATGCAAAGTAGCTCCCACTCAAAGCTTCACTCGGGCCTCAGTCAAGCAGCTCCGATCTGTCAACCGCAGCACAATCAATCCCCTGGCCCTGCACCACAAGCTCAATATCACCAGCACACATATAGGCCCTCTCCCCCAGATCCCAATAATCTCGGTATCCCCCGGGATTCAATCCTCTGCCTCTATACGAGCCTCGCAGCCATAACCTGAAATCCCAATGTTTACCAGGGACAGACATCCCAAGCGGATATCCCGACATTTCAAACCTACCACCCGCTGGTCTGCCACTTGGGGCTAACAAAACATTTCCCCAACTCCCAAACACAACCCTTGGCGGTCCGGGCAATCACGCCCTCAACTCCAATTTCAACAACCAAGGGTACGGGATGGTATACACTCAACTACCTCCCCAAGACACCCGAATGGTGATCCCATCAGCCAATCCACCTCCGTCTTCGGTTTCCATCCCAGAAAATGGCAGCCTGCCCCTGCCTACTAACCCTCACATGGCTTGGTTGGTCGAACAAATAAAGGACATGCAAGGAAAACTGGCCAACTCCAGGAAGGACGCTCTTATGCCCACAGATCTGAGCAAGGTGGTTCCTCTCCCTCCAAAATTCAGGATGCCGAAAATGGAAAAGTTCGACGGGACAGAATGCCCAAAGACCCACATCGACACCTACGTCTTGGGAATGAGATCCAAAGGGGCCACCCCATAATAAATGGCGGATCACTTCCAGCATTCCCTCAAATCCACGACATTAAGGTGGTTCCTCAATGTAAAGGCGGAAAATCGCTCCACCTGGGATCAAATCAGCGAGATCTTCCTGGAGAAGTACCGCGCCAACCTCGAATGGGAAACCAACCGCCATGACCTGCAAGCCACCGAACAAAAGGATGATGAGCCTGTAGGGGAATTTTACAAAAGGTGGAACTGGAAACTAAGCAAGATAATGGATCCGCTTTCCATAGAAGAGCAAATGGATATCTTCCATTCCTGCCTCAAACCATCTCTTAGGGCCTTTATTAGCCACCACTTCTAGCCTGACCTTCGTGCCATGGTCAATGCCGGGACCAAGTTCGAAAAGACGCTGAGCCTATAAAAGACAGCAACTACTCCTGCTTCTTCCTACCGCTACCAGGCAGCCTCGTCAAATTCGACGCCTATTCCAAACAAAGGAAAATAGGCCACCGGAGCAGTCCACTACATCCAAAATGGAGTCCAAGGAAGCCGCGATCAAGCACCCCCGAGAAATAACAATCCTCCTCGGTCGCAACGTTTTCAGCACTTTGACAACTTCGGAATGCCTCTAAGCCAAGTGTTCGAGGCGTTGGTGAACCAGAACATGCTCAAGCCCCTTGAGAATTATCAGCCGAGGAATCCTAACCCGAACATGGATATGAGCAAGCGGTGCGCTTTTTACAACTACCCCGGCCACACCACCGACAATTGCATCATACTAAAGCAAGCGGTCCAAGGGCTAATTGAAGAAGGAAAGTTGGAACGCCCCTGTGGTCCCAACACAGTCGGAAATCCATTCCCCAGGAATGATAGGGTGAACATGGTAGCGTTCGGCATGGACGAGTCCTCTATACTCTCTCAAGCCCATCAAAAACGCCATTGAAGAGCTGGGTTACCCTTTTCCAAACCTACAGCCAGCAAGGAGGAAATAATTGAGAAACTTGGTCTAACCCCTCGTCTCCTAGAGTCTAGCTTCGTAAAGGACCCGAGTCTGTTGTATTTAAGTTTGAGTCTCTCGAATGGTCTGACGGCCTTATGCCTAAAGATTATGCATTCGTAGCAAACACTGTATTCCCTTATGCTTTGAATAAAAAACTCGATCTTTCTGAGTATCCCCTCATTGCCACTTTAACAAATGATAAATTAACTAATTAAAAACAGTTAATAATGATTCACTTGATAAAGACGCAGACACAATAATGAACAATACCTTAAACAAATCTTTAAGCATGTTGTCAAACGAGAAGAAAATCGGGTCCAAGCTGCCGAGAAGGTTCAAACCAAATTGAATTTGGGAACTGCTGAAGATCCTACAGAGACGCATATCGGAGAATTCTCCGTCGATACTTCGCCTAAAGAATATCGAGTCTTCTTCTCCCCCCTACACTCTAAAAAAAATACAAAAAAATCATACAGTCAAACCTCGTAGGTTCTAGTACTTTTTTCATTCAATCAAGTCCTCCTCGAACATTGTAATTAAGTTTTCAATTTTCCATACGCAAGTTTTCTTTCTTTTCTTGCTAGACTTGAGACATTATTTTGCACCCCACATTATATTTAATGAAATGGTTTTGTTCTATGTGATCACTTGCATTGCTCAACAAATAATTTCCCAAATGATTAATGCTTTGATTAATTAGTGCGAGAAAGTCAATCGATAACTCCCCATACACCTTACCATACCCCACACAAAGGCCTCCATCAAGCCATACACTTACCAAAACATGTCCCCACCATCGCCTTGACCAAGTCAACGACAGCGGCAACATCAAAGGACAACAAAAGATCACTCAGCATTAAAAGATTGACCCCATGTCGACAACAACCTAGGTGACTTAGTATTTTTGCGGGTTTCGCCAAAGGTGGGAATAAAGAGGTATGGCAAGAAGGGTAAATTAGCTCCGAGAATTGTTGGGCCTTTTAAGATTTTAGAAAGAGTAGGGAATTTGGCATATCGTCTTGCTTTACCTTCTTCGCTTGGGAGGATGCATAGTGTATTTCATGTTTCAATGTTGCGGAAGTATGTTTATGATCTTTCTCACGTGTTGCCGAGGATTCCCGATGATATAGAGCCGGATATGTCTTACGTGGAAAAGCCGATTCGAATTATGGATACCAAGGTGCAAGAGTTGAGAAATAAGAGTATTCCTCTCGTGAGAGTGGTTTGGAGAAATCATGATGTGGAAGAGTCTACTTGGGAGCTCCGGGAAGAGATGGAGCGAAAATACCCTTGGTTATTTGACATTCGTGGTAAGTGAGTTAAAATTCGGGTCAAATTTTTTTTTTTAGGGGGAGTGAATATCACGACCCGAATCCTAGGTATCATTTAATATATGTTTGAACTCGTTAAGATGGTGTGTGTTGCTTTCTTTAAAAATCTTTTGCATATTGTTGTGTCCATTATGTGATAGTTATAACTTTTATGAAGTATATGAGAGGTTAAAATGATAATAGCTTATATAATATTGCTTTAATGTCTTAATAAGGAAAATTAAGGGAGTGTAGTTAAATTGATAACTCTTGGAATTTAGTATTAAATTGTTAACCTTGAGGTGCTTAGTTGTGAGTATTGTAATTAGAGTATAATATTAAAATGGAAGGAAATGGTTTCATTTGTGGAGGTGCTTTAGGGTTAAAAATGATAGTTAAGGTTGATAGTTCATTGGGTTAAGTTGGGAGGAGCTAAAGTGTAAGTTTTAATATTTATCCTTTGAAATGGAAATAAGAAATCATTTTATCTTCTTCCTCAGTAATCTCTTCACCTCAAAAACCCATGGAAAGCAAACCCTAACCCTTACCTTCTAAAAATTATTCCAAGCTTAATACTCCTCCATTTCCAAGTCTGTTCGGAGATTCTTGTTCGTGGCGACGAGGGGATCAAGTAGAGCCAAGAAAATAAATATTTTATTTCGCAAAATTCGGTAAGTTATTATGATTTCTTCTAAAAAGTGTTTATTCCTTGATTATTGTTATTATTAAAAAGATTTTCATGAATTGTGGAAAGGTTGGAACATTTTTATTTGGAAATTCTTGGGTTTTGGAAAAAGGGATTTGAAATGGGTATGGTTGGTGGTGTAAGAGTACAAAAAATTGGGTTAGTACTCATGTTGGTGTTGATGTTTTGGAAAGGAACCATTGCATGGAAATTTGATACAAAGTTGGTAGCAAAATGATGTTAATTGGTGTTCAAATAGTTTAGAAGGGGTATAAAATGGGTTGGGTTTTGTATGGTTGTTGTTTGGTACTGATTTGGTCACTTTAAAAACAGAGTAAAACTTGGCTTGGGTCAATTTGGTGTAGTTGCTAAAATAGTATAAATTCTGCTTTGATTTCTGTACAGGGGCACGACTCGTGCTCTGTGTCACGAGTCGTGGCACGAGTCATCCCCTGAAGTGAACTAAGTCGTGCCTATGCTGGGACGACTGTAGCTGAAGGAGGTTATAAGGGGCACGAGTCATGCCCTGGGGCTTCTAAGGCCTAGAAACCTATTCAAACAAGAACCAAAGTGAATCCTCTTTAATTTAGATTAAAGTAGAGCATTTTAGCTATACAATGGTGTTCTACTTGGGTAAAATGGATTAGTGGAAGTACTTTAAATAGTGTTCGGAAAAGGCTTGGTATCATTGATTCATTACTTAATCAAAAGGGAATTCAACTTGGTAAATTGAACTTGGGCTTGTATAGAAGTTACTTAATATTGTATATTGAGCATGTAGGGCTGATTGTTTATATATTGTGCCTTACGTGTATTCATAGACATGGTTATGGTTGTGTTATATCCTTGTTGTTATTATAAAAGTGTAGACAATATGGGTTGCACTTTTGATTATTGTTACCATCTTTATGATGTGATTGATTAGGGGTCCCTACTTTGGAATCCTAAGTTTACATGATTCAAGGATTATTTAGCCTTAGTGCTACTATTTGGATACTTGTTATCAATTGTATCATTGTGATATGTTATATGGGTATGATTCCTTACTTTGGAATCATCGGAGATTATAAGCAAGTATTTAGTACTGTGCTTTTGATTCAAGTCCAAATGGTGCTTGAATTGGGCAGTGTTACGGGACTATAATGGCACCGAGCCGAGTCTGTTATAGTCCGTACTCTGGTTCCCTGTTTGCCCAGCCATAGGCCATGGTTTGGGAGTAGTGGACTAGCTCAAGAAGTAGTCTAGTTGCACTATTTAGGATATGACTTTGTGTCATAGTCCTGTTTATTGTTGTTACTATTATGGGTTCCGGAACCGTCTCTTCAGCGGATGATGCTGCTCAGATCATGATATCCTTTTGAGGATTAAACCTTGGCTCAGTATCCTTCTCAGTGTTATAGTATTTCACTTATGTGTTCGTATGTATATCTTTCTTTATAATGTGTTTAAGAATGTGATATATATATATACATACATATATATATATATATATATATATATATATATATATATATATATATATATATATATATATATATATATAGGGTGATTTGTTGTTATATGCTCTCCTATTGTGATTGCATATCATATTGCTGCATACATAATAGCTTGCTGAGATTTTTCTCACCCCGTCCTTTTATTGCTTTCTTAGATAGAGGAGAGCCTGGGGCTAGGCCACATTGATCACGTGAGGACAAAGAGTTGGGTGTATTTTGTTCAAGGTATGGTTTAGTTGGTTACATTATGTAAATGTAAACCTTGGGGTAGCAACCTAGACTTGTTGTTGTATATATTTTTGCAACATAGTAACGTTTGTAAAATTCTCTAAGTTTAGGAACGAGGTTCCTTGGTTTGTAAATTAACTTGGTGTGTGGTTTGTAAATATTTTGTAAGTTGAATGGTTTGTGAATTAAAGTTTTTTTTCATTTACAGGTTTTTCAAAATGAAAAGTTCAAAAAGGGTCATGTCAAAAATTTTAAAAATTGAGGTGTCTTTCGAGATGGATTGTCAACATAATCGTAATAAACTGCCAACTCTAAATGGTTCTAACTATACCATTTGGAAAGCAAAAATGATTATGAATATAAAGTATATTGATCATCGTGCGTGGGTAAGCCTTGTTAATGGTTATACTGCACCCGTAATTGAACTTACCCCAGCCACGTCTGATGGCAAGGAAGAGAGAAACTATGGTCCTAAACCCATAGAAACTTGGACTCTTGAGGAAATCACACTGGCCAATTATAATGCTAAGGCAATGGGAGCAATCTCAGACCATGTGGATCCTCATATGTACAGTTTGTTCTCAACTCAAACAGTTGCCAAAACCGCATGGGACATACTTCAACTTAATTGTGAAGGACCGGCTAGTGTTAGGAAAACTAAGTTAAGAACTTTGATGTCTAAATTTGAAACTTTAAGGATGGGAGAAAATGAAACAATAAAAGAGTACTCTGCTAAGATATTGGACATCTCTAACGAATCATTTTCATTGGGTGAATCTATATCCAATGCGAGACTTGTTAGCAAAGTTCTTAGAACCCTCCCTGAAAAGTTTAACATGAAAATCTCTGTGATTGAAGAGACTCAGGATGTCCAAACCATTGGACTTGATACCATCCTAGGTATTTTGACAAATTTTGAATTGAATCTTGGGGTACAAGAGGCTAGCAGAGCAAACTCAATGGCTCTTGCGAGTGCTCTCAAGGTATCTCAGGACCTTGTGCAATTGTCCAAAGACATTGATGAATCGAACCTAGGAGATGATGAGTGTGCTTTGATCACTCAAAAGTTCAATAGCATGTTAAAAAAGAAACGATTCTCTAAGTTTCCAAATTCAGCACACTCTACTCCATTCACGGTTGATTCATCAAAGAAGGAATTTGTTCCTAAGAAGCCTATATCTGAAGGTAAAAAACCCATTGATTCTATTCAATGCAGGGCTTGCAAAGGGTTCGGACACTACGCCAATGAGTGTGCCAATACACTCAAAAAGCGTGGAATGAGTTTCTCTGCGATCTTAAGTGACTCTGACGATGATGAACAGACTGCAAATATGTCTATATGGCATTCATCTCAGGTCACACTGTCGGATAGTGATTCTGGTGAGGAAGTTGTGCAATATGCTGATTGCACAACTTACCTCACAACTGACTACACAACTAAAAATAGTGTGTATACCTGTTTGACTCCTCTGCTGCTTATGAAATTTATAATGATCCATTAGAAAGGAGTGTGCTACCTATGAGGACTTGCACAATACTTATGTTGAACTCCACACTGATTGGACTAAATGAATAGAGCAACTCAAAGTGTTTAAACAGGTAAATGAGAAATTAACTACTGAAAATCTCATATTAAAATCTGAAGTTGAGAGCTTGTCAAAAGAAAGTGATTCTCAAAAGGACTCCATAGCCAAGTTAGAATTTTTACTCACAAAGAAAGACATGGAATGTGAAGCTTTTAAAACTAATCTTGAAAAAGAAACTGATACTCTAACAAGGCTGAACACTGGGAAAGCCAAGTTAGAAGATGTTGGGTTTTGTGGGTCCATGCGCAGCGGAATTAAGCATCAAATTAACACAAAACCCAAAGCCCTAAGATCCGTTCTATATGATTAAATTGAATTCCTATGAGATAGAATTTACCAACCTTAATTGCTTTCCGGTCTTGAGCTATCGAACAATTTATTGGTGTGATTTTGAATCACAATCTTCGATTTTCAAAACCTTTCAATCTTTGGATTGGAATTCTAGGCCTTGATCGTCAAACGAGCGAAGACCCTCTATTGTTGTATCCACACGTAAGAATGAACCAAGAACAGTTCTTGAGAATTGCTAGATTCTTAAACCTATGGAAGAAATATTGAGAAACCTTTTGGTGATTTTCTCTCTTGAAAATTCGGCTCAATTTCGGCTGTTTACATACTCATATTTATACTACTTTAGTATTTAGAGTTTGTGCCCTAATCAAATTAGGAAACAAGTGTAAACTGCCTCTGTGGCTAGTTATGTCGCGTGACAAAGGTTGCCCAGGGCTAGGTATGTCGCGTGACAAACGTTGCCATATGCAGGAACTCTCAATCATTCTTCCTTTGGTTTAACCAATTCATTCTAGTTGTGTGTGACCCAATAGTATTATATTATGTTGGCAATGAGTTCGATCATATCGACCCTCATAAGACATAAGCGGACTCTAGCAAGCCATTATGTCTACCCAAATAATATAACGTAAGAGTTCACGTTTCCAATGGTACACTTCCATTTCTCCCTTTGTCTCACGATGTTATATTGAACACAAGTCATGGTCCACGTCAACTTGTATTTGTTCAATGCTTTCTCGATCTTGAGTATAATGATATTCCAATCGCATTGGGGTGTGGCCACACACTTTCCATCATTATCACTCATCGAGGGGCCCAAGCAAAACATCTCTCTTTCGAGGGACAAATTCCATCTTGACTTATCATCCTTCCCATCATGAATCCGATCATGCCAAAGATAGCCTTTATAAATATCGTGTTAAGATATCGTTTGACTAAAATCAAACATGACTTTCATCATATGTAAGGTCATGATAATCTCAGGTCTAGGGACTAAATGAAATGACCAAATGAGATTTAATTATGATATTTGACCATGACATAAATCTCATACGGGTCAAGTCCAGTCACTTATTCTCTAACAAGTACCCATAATTTCAATGTGCATTCCTATGCATATAATCATCATATGATTATCCATTGACAATTATACTAATTATTCTCTTAATAATCAGGGACAGAGATTATTACAATAAATATGCAAACTATATAATAATCAAATAATAAACTTAAACGATAAAGATGATACATAATGGTTTTCAGTTAAACATAACTAAAGCCTAGGGCATTACACCAACAGTCTCCCACTTGCACTAGGCTCCATTTATGTATCAAATACTCATGGATCTAACATGACCATCATGCTTCTGCCTGTGCAAGGGTCTTTGTTAGTGAATCCCTTATGTCATCATCGGTTGATACTTTGTATATCTTAACGTCTTCTCATTATTTATGAATTCCTCGAAGAACGTCTAAGTGAGTGTTTGGATCGCTGTTGTGACCTTGGTTCCATTGTTTGCATAAGTGGCACCACTATTTGTCATAACAAAAGTTTCACCGATTAGTGATACTTGAAACATTTCCAAAACACTAATGAACTTTTGATCCAAACTGCCTCTTTTAGCCACATCATATGTTGCTAAAATTTGGCCTTAGTAGTAGAATTGGCTACAATTTCTGCTTGGAACTCTTCCAATCAAAACTGCACCTCTAATAAACATAAACACAAATCCTAATTGCGATTTTAAAATAACTTTGTCAGTTTGGAAGCTAGCATCTATGTAACCTTTACAACAAGATTAACTTCCAATCTTTCAAATACCAAGAACGTATCCTTAGTTCTTCTTAAGTACTTAAGGATCATCTTGACTGCCATCCAATGGTTTACATCAGGATCAGATTAGTATCGACTCATCATGCTTAGAGCATATGAGACGTCGAGTCTAGTACAAATCATGGCATACATGACAGATCCAAATGCCGAAGCATATGGAACTTCATTTATTTCCCTTTTGCTCATCAGTTGTCATAAGACAATGAATATTGCTAAGAGAAATACCATGACCCATTGACAAGCTACTCTTCTTAGACTCTTCTAAGAATCTTGTCAATGTGGGTACTTAACTCAAACCAATTTATCCTTCTAGATCCATCTCTATAGATCTTGATGCCAAGGATGTAAGCGGCTTCACCCATATCTTTCATTGAGAAACCTTTCCTTGACCAAGACTTTGACAGTCTTAAGTGTCGAAACTTGTTTTTTCAATGAATAAGATATCATTGTAATAAAACAATAGAAATAATGCTATGCTCCCACTAAATTTCATGCATACACAAGATTCATCTTTGTTCTTTGATGAAGTCAAACTCTTTGACCAATTCATCAAAACGAACATTCCAATTCCTTGAAGCTTGCTTCAACCCATCTCATGGATCTTTGCAATATGCATACTTTATCAGAGTTTCTTGGATCGACAAACTATTCGGGTTGTGTACTATACACATCCTTAATAATCTTTCCATTTAAAGAAAGTCGTTTGACATCCATTTGTCATATCACATAGTCACAATATGTGATAATGGCAATTGAAATTCTAATAGACTTTGACATTGTAACTGCGAAAAAGGGTTCCTTCATAGTCAATACTATGAATTTACCTAAATCCCTTTGTTACAATCCTTAGTCATGAAAGTATGCATCTTCCCATCCATGTCGGTCTTGAAGACCTACTTGCACCCTTTAGTTTTTACACTTTTAGGTAGCTCAATCAAGTTCCAAACTTGATTGTCAAACATGGATTCTAATTCGGATTCCATGGTTCCTAACCATTTATCCAAATTAGGAGTGGACATCGCCTCAAGATAGGAAGTAGGATCGTCATTCTCAATGACTTCCACCTTATTACTTTCCGATACGAGAAATCAATATTTCTCGAGTTCGGATCGTAACCTATCCGATCTACGATGGACTTGTGCATCTTGAACTGGTTCCACAACTCCTTTGTGAACTTGGTTCCGTCTCTACTCTTGGATCCATGTCATTTTCAGGTTCTTGAACTTTCTTCAAGATTAATTTTACTCCCACTAGATTCTTTATTGAGAAACAATTTCTCAAGAAACAAATTGTGTAGAGCAACAAACATTTTGTTCTCTTTGCGGTTGTAAGATTAATTTACGAAAATAACTTTGTCAAATTTGGTGCTAACTTATAAGAGACAAGTCTCTTTACATAAGACTCGCAACCCCAAATCTTCATGAAAGACAAACTAAGTTTTCTTCCATGCCACATCTCATGTGGGGACTAAGGAACCGATTTAGTAGGGACTCGATTCAGTGTAACCGCATCATTTCTAATGCATATCCTCAAAAGGAAATAGGAAATAGTAATTGACACATCATCGAACGAACCATGTGCAACAAGGTTCAATCCCTCCTTTCAGACACATCATACAATATGGTGTTCCGGTTGGAGTCAACTCTGAAACGATTTCATAGTTTTGAGATGATTGTCAAACTCTTGGCTCAAATATCCATCACCTCGATCTAATTGAAGTACTTAATAGTTTTGCCAAGTTGTTTTGTACTTCATCTTGAAATGTTCGAAACATCTCAAACGATTCACCTTTGGACTTCATCAGATAGACATAGTCATATCTAGATAAGTATTTAGTGAAATGTGATGAAATACCGAAGTCTTCCCCTAGCAATGCTACTTAATGGTCCGCATACATCTCATGTATAATGACCGATAAGTCACTAGCCCTCCCACTACTTTAGTGTAGGGTGGTTTGGTCGATAATCCCAATAAATTAGATCCAAATTCCTCAAATAATTTATGGTCATATGAGTCTAAAAGTCCATGTTAATGGAGT